>UCOL01003615.1:0-18114 GCA_900474335.1 Ormyrus nitidulus | reverse complement strand
GTCTGTTTCATTGTTAAATAAAAGTTGTTAGAAGCTCGCTATTTTGCATTTTTAGTGACTTGTTCACTTATTTGACTTTCACACGTACTCTTTTCCCTACGTAATACAGTAATTTGTAGTATATTAATTCATAGTAATAAATAAATAAGAAATAAAAATGTTTAGAATAGAGAATTTATTAATTTATTATTAAAAATTTATCAAGCGATCTGCTTGAAGCGGTTGGGAACCACTGGAGGTCCCATACTACCTTAAAATAAAAAATTACATTTAATCGACGTGTTATAGTTAAATGAACGACCAATCCTTGCGATTATTTTTCGTCCGCTGCAAATAATAGGTGGATGAACATAAGTGAAATTCTTTTGTATTTTCAAATATTTGACAATCATTATTTTTATAACAATATAATATAAAATATTATTTACATAATGTTAAATAATAAGCGCACAACGCAGGACGTAATAACAGAAATGACCAATACTACCAAAAATTACAGCAATTATGGCATACTTTTCACCGTTATCTCTGCTGACATTATATTAAAAAGGTAACAAAGCACTAGCACCTAATTCCCGCTCAAAGTCAACAAATATTTACCTAGTAGACCCGGCATTCAAACCGCGGCGCTTATCTCCCCGAAAGTAAATTTCTATTCAATGTAGATCCCCTATCTCGCAAACAAATCCCGAGCTTTAATAACTCGTTACGTCCATAACGTCCCACAATACTCCCCGTTCCATTCCAAGAACGAAACTCCACCATTTCTCCAAAAAAAAAAGAGTGAAAAGAGAAAAAAAAATCGTTTCCAGCCGACGACTTCCGGCCCGGTATTGTCACACTCGCCGCGGTGGTCAGTCCGCACGCTCGGACACTCGCATACGCTTAGCAAAACAATTACGCGGCTGATTTTATCGGCCTCTCTCTCTCTCTCGGTTTTTTCTTTCACCTACCGGAAGAGGGAGCACTTCCGGCGACGCTCATTAACGCCCGCGAGGATTTGTCGGCTGTAATCGCGCCCGGTTAATTCGATTTGACGCGGCCTGCCACCTCCCGCACCTGTCGCGCGTTTTCATATTTCGCTAATTGCGCCCGTTGGCTAAATTACGGCGCGCGCACACACACACACACCAGACGCATTATTCAAATGCCGCTTTTTCCAGAGCGCACCGCGACCGCTTTGTTCTGCGACTGATGCTCTTTGCGGCGCGGCGCGGATTATTCTTTTATTTATTTATTTTTTTCCTGGCTGGATGGGCAGCGGCGCAGATTTTTTCCGATTCTGCTGGGCTTGGGTTTAAATATACCGAGGCTAATTTTTGCTGGCAATATTCGCGGGCGTGCAATAATTTTATGTAAATTGCGGTACATTTAGCTGGTTGAATTTTGCGCTTAATTCTTTTCGGTACCGGGAAAAGTATGTTTGTTAATTAACGTATTCTTTAATTGCATGTGATAAAAATGGCCATTTTTAAAAATGAAAACACGAAGTTAGTAATCGGTAGGAGTTACGACTCTATTTTTGTCGCAAGAGCTCAAAAAGCGACGTCAGAGAGAAAAAAATTCCAAACCGTTAGCGGCGTAAACGTCTGTACTTAATTATTCCTCTCGTAAAGCCCGAAAGTGTCCCTTATCGAGCAAAACATTGTAACTGCTTCTCTCTCTCTTCGAAAACCGCGACGAAAAGCGTCATCTCCATTAAATCCGACAGCGGGCGCTAAGCAGCGAGGAAAAACACGCTCTCCTCGGCGGGCGCCGATAAATAAATTATTCGTGCGCGTGCGCCTCGATATAATGGCCGGCACTCAGGGCTCCGAGAGCTTTTCACGCCGGGCTTTTCGAGAAAATGAGTAAAGTACAGGTCGCCCGGCTGCGTTTCTTTCTTTCGGCGGGGGCTTAATGGAAGGGGACAGAGAGAGAGTCGCAGCTCGTCGGTCGGCGTTAATTTATCGCTCGAAATCACAGGCCTTGGAGGCCCGGCGAATTATTTTTAAGTGGCGATACCTTCGTTTTAACACGTGAGAAAGCGTTTTTTCCTCTTTCCTGCTTCGGGGCCCCCGATGGGCTTATTAATTTCATAAAACTCAACGATCCGAGCGCATTACTCTCTCTCGGCTGAGCTTATTTGCCTCCGCGCGATGGACTTTGCTCCGGGTTAATCGCGTTTCTCATTCGCCGGGAGTAACAAATGTTAGTTAATTACCCGGTTTGCACTTTTGTAGGGGGAAAAAAAAATGTAAACATTTCCGGTGTATAATATTCTTTACAAAATACACTTTTAAACCAGCTTTTTTTTTAAATCGCCGAAAAAAGGTCGGTCTAAACGGTTAATATTCCGAAATGACCAAGTTAGCTTCCTCCGCTTTATTTCTTCTCCGAACTTTTTCGAATAAGCATCTAGTATGATTAGCTTTTTGTGCGCGAGGATCGACAAAAAACAACCGGCGTCCATTCCCGTAATGTAATAGTCTCGTTCAGTCGGCGCTTCCTCAAAACAGTATAATTGTCATCAAAACGCGGTCCTCGCCGGATGCGAGAGCCTCTTTTTTTTCCCCCCGCCAAGAAGCCGAAAATGGGTGGGCGTCCATTAAAAAGCGATTTCTATCCCGAGAACGCGGGTCGCACATCAAAGCCCCGAATCGGCCGGATTTTCACCGATTGCGTATATATACGATTTTCAGAGGGACATTGTTTTTTTTCTTTTTTCGTTGTTTTTTTGGCCTCTTCCCAGAGACGGAAGAGCCTCTCTCTCTCTGCCCTCTAATTCATTATTCCGATCGATTGCACAATACACCGGCTCGGAGGCGCGAAGAATCGGTAGATGGAGGCATCGGTATAGTCCCCATTCTCGTGCACCCCCGCATCGACATTGTTTGGTCGGATGGAAATCTCCCACGATTTTTTCGCGCCCCACACGCCGGAAGCGGGAACTTGACTGTAAAGTGAGCAGCCGCGGCTTTCGACAGATGATCAGGTGAGCGTCCCGTTTTGTGTGTGTGTGTGTGTGTGTGTATACGCGGGCGCGCGCGCGCCTTTTTTCGCTCGAATTTTATAAGCCGTTACTTAATTGACGCACTACTGCCGCTATGCGTGCCGCGGCGTTATGCCCTCGCCCTCTTGTTTCCTGAGAGGCGCGATTGTATCTTTTTCGGGAGTCAATGGCTCGCTGCTGCTGCTGCTGTTGTTGTCTTTTGTGCCGAGGGATTCGTTAGAAAATAAGCTTTTTTTCAGGGCGATGCTTTTGTGATGCGTGGATTGGGATTGACTTACGGTGTGTGTGTCTCTTTTGAATTATGGTGTGTATTTTCTACTTGAGAGGAGGTGTGATGCTTGATGCATTAATGCGCAAGGCGGCGAAGATTGTGAGAAAGCTATTGGAAAATCCGTAGTAAAACTTTTTGGTTCTCACAAAATTAACCGCCGACTATTTCAATTGAACGCGGGAAAAAGAACGCAATTACGTAACGTAAAATTTGTATTAAATACTAGAGTTAATTTCAGTGTCTATGCTCGAGCTATTATTAACCGCGATCGAAGCAATATAAAAAAAAAAACGAGCGATATTTATATATAAACGTGTGTGCCTTTGCCGTCAGGTCCCCGATTCTTGCCGCATCAGCAAAGGCAGTTATTATACACGCTTCGTGACCGCGCGGCGGTATTAATTGAAAATGCAGTAGCAATCCTCGAGCAGTTTGCGATTGTTTATTCATCGAGCGCCGCATGCGGTTTTATGCGCGCTGAGCAGAGCGCGCGCACAATCAAAAGTGATTCTCGAGAGCGGGGCGTAATTGAATTTCTGAAAGGCCCACCACACACATGGCGGAGCCGAAAGCTCGACGACTCGAGTCTCCTCGCTCGGATATTAATGGCCGCGGTCAATCGGGCCTAGCGATATTTTTCCAAAGGGCTTTTGTGTCCTCTCTTTTTCTCTCTCTCTCGTTTTTTTTTCAGTTATTGCTCCGTTCCTACAATGGAGAAATATATACCTTGTCATTTCTGCCGCTATTAATACCAAAGCGGAGTGGCGACGACTTGTTGTTTGCGAACGTTTGCGCGAGAGAGGGAGAGCTAAGTAGGGCTCCTTCGAAATTGACTTCGTGCGCGATTATTATCGAATCGGTACGATTCAAGTGTTTTTTTTTTCCTTGTGTTCGCGAGCCGCGTCGATATAAGCTTCGCGTTTGTTATTATGTACTGACTACGCTTTCGAAAGTAAAGTAGCTCGTGCCTTTTGATATTTGGTTTAACCGGTATTCCAAGCGAAATTAGCTTTAAAAATGGTTCTAAACTATAATTATCAACATACTTATCGATGAAGGAAAGTTTTTCAATCTTTATAGGATCATTTGTATCTCTAAATCTAGTTGTAGTTTACCGTTCCTTTCTCCTTTATTCGAGCAAAACTTTTACACGTTCAAAAAGAATCTATCAAGTTCATTTATGCCAGAAATATTCCGTCCAAAAGTTCCTACATCGCCGCTCGAAAAGAAGGTCTGACACTTTAATAATTTAAACATCTCCTTTCAGAAATCATCAATAAGAAGCCTCCTCCGCTTCGAAGCCAAATTTAATACGTCCCCGAATGACGTCATATTCCATTCATCGTTTACGCTCGAGCGCTACTTAGCATATCGCCTAATGAACATATCGAGCTTCCGTGGCATCAATCTAACGAAAAATCCCATTCACGAATGTGGAGCCTCTCTCTTTTGGCGGTCATCACCGATCAAACGTCCGTAAGGTCGTGACACCTCGACCGTTATATTATACCTCCAACTTTTTCCCTCGCCGCGCAAATCGCGGCCTAATTGTTATTTAATTATCCGCTGGCCGCAGTTGATGCTACACCAGGAGGATGCCATGCTTGCTTACGTTTTCCTTTCCTTTTTCTTTATTACGGCGGCCGCTAATTTTTTTCCTCCGTGATTCCGATCTCGCGGCGAGCCTAACGCTCTAATTTATATTTTTCGCGGATTTTTACGGCTTATCTCGCACCGCCGCCTCTTCCGTAATTAATGTCTGGGCTATTTATTTTCAGCCGTAACCACTGTAATCACTTAATTGCAGGAAAAACAGACTTTCGCCGGTGAACAGTCTCGCGAGAGACACTGTACACGGCGAAAGAAGTAAATCAGCTCTTTCTTCGCTCGCTGTAAAAACTCGTTTATCATCCGTTCGCTCGTATAATTATTCAAAAGCGCGGCCGCAGGGAAAAAAACAAGAGCTCCTTAATAAAGTGGTAAAGTCATTGGGCTCCCTTAACAAATAAATCGCGAGCCTTTAAAGTACAACGCGTTATAATCCAGGCCTGCGGAGCCGGGCGGCCGATAAAAATTTAATTGACTTTCAGTGTTTTCGAGTTAACGCGGCTAAATGCCCCCTTATCGGTGCCTCCGACGCTCCGGCAATAAGTAGCACGGGCGCATGCGCCGATCGGCGCAAAAATCCGATCGGCATCAATCTCTGTACTCATTAATGGCCCGAGAGAGAGACTGCTGCGGGTAATAAATGGCGGGCAAAATAATAAATAACGAGCGCGACGAGAGATAATGCGAGCAGACGAAGAGAGAGAGAGAAGGAGAGACAAACCCCTTCCTCTGCGAGAGAGTTGGATCGCTCGGAGGATATCTGCTTGGCTACTGTATGCGCGAGCATTTGCATTACATTGGCGAGGTAAAAATGCGAGCAAGGTGAGCTTGCGCTGAAGGATGATGGCGAAAAATGTTCCCTGTCGCCGGCGATGTCTCAGATCGGCGGAGATACTCCCGGGTATCTATATTAAGGAGGAGGACTTTTTCGCTCATTTTTTTCGGGAGATGAAGATAAATAGATTTGTTGGGAGGCGTATATACGTAATTAATAGTATGTAGGAAATTTCAGTCGATTTAACTGCGAAAACCTTTAAATACTTTCGAAATTGAAAAACAGCGCTTAATTGATTAGTGTAAAGTTTACAATTGATTGTTCACGTTAGTCGACGCTGATTTCAAAATTCTAATCTGGAAATTGAGAAAAGCTTAAGAAGTATTAAACTTTGCATAAACAATTAAAATTCACAACGTATAGCGAGGAAAAAATAAAATCTCAAAACCCTTATCCTCAACTTTCCCACAATTACACCGGGAGTAACAATAAAACCCTATATACGCAATCACGCTACTAAATCCAGGAGACAACTCAAGCCGCCGCCCCATTTCAATTTCTCAAACTCATCGCTGCCGTCATTTCGGAACGCGGATCCCCAACACGCGGAGAAACGCTCACACACACACACACACACACATACACACTCTGCCTCCTCCTCTCGTCTTTATTATCCCGGAGCAGAGCGAGAGAGAGCGCGGGCCTCGGAAACGGGCGACGACGGGCCCGACACCAAGGCCGGGCGCCCAGGAAGGAGAATGGGGGGGATGATCGATGCTCGGCGCTTATCGGGCCGACATGGGCCTCGCTTGCGGACTCTCTCATTACCCCGACACGGAATGCTCATATTATCGTTATTTTTATTAAACAGCGCCGAGGCGCTCTCGCAGCTCTCCGCGCTTTTATACGCTCGATTATTTCGCTGACGATTTTTCGCCGGGGTATATAGTATATCGCAAGAACCGCCGTCGCGAGGTGTCGCCGATTCGGCGCTACGGCACCGCCGACGTTCTCTCTCACCTTGGCTGATAAAACTTTGGGGCAATTATTGTTTATTATCGACGCGCCGGCTATCTTTTTCCTCGTTCGCGAAAAGCTGCATCGCCGCGATCGTTACGTAAAATTGATTAGCTGCGAATTTAGCGGGGAGGAGGAGGAGGAGGAATCGTTTAAGCGAGGAGAGAGGCTAAACAAATTTCGGGCGATTAAAACGTCGTAAAGGAGGCGCGCGGACGCCTTTACACGGTTATCCTCTTAAAAGCGAGACGATAACCCCGAGAGGAGATCTAAATAGAGTCATGATTAGGTGGGCGAACCAGACGAAGGCAGGAAAGAGAGAGAGAGAGAGAGAGAGAGAGAAAGGAGGAGAAAGCACGCCGAATGCCCGAGTCCCTGTTAAGATAAGCCAAGCGCCTATACTAATTGTGTCCGGTCAAGAGATAGAACATTTTTGTTCGATCCGGCGCGAGCTCCTCTTTCCTTTTTCTTCCTCGTTTTCTTCCTCTGCTTCGCCTTATTCTTTCTGGCTTTCGATGAGGATTGCGTAGAAAAAACGAGCTGTGAATAGTTTGCTGCCTATAACAGTGTTTTTTGACAGGCGCGTTAACCTGTATTTATTTTATTGGTTCAAAGGAATTTATGACATCTTTAAATTCGTTACAATTAATTAAACTTTATCTCTTTAGGTTAAATAAAACTAATTGATTTATATATTTAAATGTAAATATTTTTTAAATAATTTTTTATCACTAATACAATTACCGAACATTAACGTTCGTTTGTCGTTTCACTTAAATATTGTTGACAGCTGTTTAGACTAATTTCATTCCAACTAATTACCGCGTATCTAATTTCCCTTACCCTCGATCGATTTATCTCTGAAAACAAGTCCGCGCAAAGCCCGAAACGGAAAAAACAAAAATCGCAAAATTTTAAAACAGCCATTACCTCCTATTCACAGGCGTATAATCAACTATCAGGCAGGACTGATGAATAGCATTGATAAAGTTCAAATGCCGATAAAAGCCAGCAGAGCTCGAAATGTTTAAGCGCGAGGCGCTAAGATACGATAGCAGGCCGCTCGTGTATTGTCGAAAAATATAAACGCTTTCGCGGATCGGCAAAAAGCGTCGGGGCCCCGATAACGACGCGATCCCTTTTTTCTCCCCCTCCGATAAAAAGCCTCGAGTATAGTACAGGAAAGTGAGATAAACCGCGCCAAAGCGGTCTTCTGGAGCGTTCCTCCTCTTTTTTGGCCGGGTACTTTTTTTCGAAACATTTAGGGATACAAAATTTTCGGATTTTTTATTGCCGCCATTATAGATAATGTAAGTCTCGGTGTCGCGAGAAGGATCGCTAAACTGTTCCCTCCGCGGTAGGATATTGCGTTGGTATAAAAAGTATAAAATAAAATTGAGATATCACGGGGCCGTTTGCCGTATCGCTAACACACTTTTTATTCCCTTCTATCTCAAATTTATTAAGCTTTCTTTGCGCAGTGTGGTTTAGGAGCGTTGATAATAAGCTGGAAATTCCCTTTTCGGAATTCCTGCCTTTTTGGTCTATTAAAAAGAAAACCGGAAACGATGTTTACGATGTAAAATATTTATGTTAAGTATCCCGAGATAAGTTCGATTTTCTGAAGAAGTATCTTCGACACTTTTTTTCGTCTCTCGACGAATATTGAGTAGCTCATTATAATCTTGGCTCTGATAAAGCATTTAGATTTTATTTTTTTCTCGCACTTTTTTGTTCCCTCGGAACAAGTTATTTGAATATTTTACCACTATTAGCTCAAAAGGAGAATTTTGTAAACAAATTAAAAGCCATACGAAGCACTTATAAATCCGTCTATCTACAAACTTTAAGGACAGCATTTATAAAATGACTTCGGCCGATTCCAAGAAATAAAAATCTGTCTTGAAATATGACATTTGACCAGGACAAGTTTCACCTTACACTCGAAAAAAAAAAAAAATCTCGCCAACTCCTTTGGCCTCGCTCCCCAATTTTTTCGGGCAGCATCGTACATATACCGTATACCAAAATTTATACGCCGCTTCAACGGCCGGGGCAGCATTATTGTGCGGGGCATCGGGGCGGCGGCGGTGGTAGGCAGGTGGCCGGGGGCCGCTCCGTTGCGCTCTTGATGCCAGTTACGCCGCTTTGATTTCGCGTGACTCCTCGATATATCCACGCGGCGGTCGGTGCGTTATATATATGTATGTACGTGTGGGAATCGCCGCGGCCGGCGTGTTTGTATAGAGGGCGGTTGACCGCGCCGCGCGGCCGCAATGCTAATGCGCCTAATTACCGGCCGGCCGCTCGATTTTCTTTATTGTCGGAAAGCTGCGTCATTGCCGGATTGTCGGGCTCTTTTGTAATTGGATTGCCGCGCCGGCCGGAACGCGGTGTCGATGTAATTTTCAGGATTTGTGGATTTGTGATTTTGAAATGGTTCGCTTTCGGAAATGTTGAACTTTTGATTTTATTCATTTGGATTAGTCGAAATATTGGGGTCCGCGATTGCAAGTTAATTTATTATATCTTTTATCTAAAACATTACGTTATCTCATTATTTTGTAGCGGTAATTTATTTAACGCAATCATAGATAATTGAATTTCTTGACTAAAACAAATTATAAATTTGACGTTTATCATTGAAAAAAAAAAAACTATGTGCATGAGTGAACCAAAAAGTAAAAGTTAATTATGATTGAAAATACGTTGACACCTGGTAGTGACGAAGCAAAAATGACAATGCACGGAAGTGACAGTTTACTATGATTAAAATACGCGTTATAATAGCAAGTCAGTAAAAGGCCTTTTACAACTGCTTCCTTTCAATATTAAATCCGTTTTTCAAAATCCAATTTTGTACCACGAGCATAATTTGTTTCGTGCCACTTTAGAAAATAGATTGCGACAGAAAGCCAGCATCAGAAACAAGAGCGGAAGAGAGATTCGAGGCGGCGTAATCCTCAGAACGGTAGACAGCAGTCCATGCAGATCAGGGCGTCCGACAAAGGACTCTGTGTAATTGCCGGTGGATCGCGTGCCACCGTTATATTATTAAAAGATCTGCGTCTCTCTCTCGCGTATATTGACTCGGCTGTTTTCGGCGAGAGAGCGAGCAACAGTTGGAACCGGAATCGGCGAGCCGTGCGGTCAGGCACGTCCAGGCCCCCGACTTCCCCTCTCGATTCCCGACAAAACCGATCGAAAGAAAAGCGCATATGTCGCCGTGAAATTGTCGCGGCCGCGGTCGCGCGGCGAGAAGGAGCCTCGGCGCGCCAGAAATCTGCCTATACATGACGAAATCAGAAAATTGCGTGTTGTCAGCGGCGACCGGAGGAAGAGAGCATCTGGATGTATATCCAGCGGGCCATTATGCAAGCGCGCGGACTGCCGAGCCTCGAGCGGCGTATATATATACATTTCGCTAGAAACTTTGCTCTACGAGAGCGAACAATCGCCGCGCCTCGGGAGGCTTTTGTGGGGCACCGCGAGCGAGAAGCCACTTGGCACCTTTTGTTGCCGAGGCGCAAAATTGTTTTTAGAGGCGCACAGACATTGTGTGCGAGGCGCGAGAGACGCCGGTGGTCGTTCTTGGATAATTGATATACGCGCTCATTGTGCTCTTCGACTCTGGAAAACCGCAAATTTCGGGCAGCGCCTGAGTTACTTTTTTTTTTCTTTCGAGCTAGGCGAGGAGCTCTCAATAGGCGATGATTAATGCGGAATTGAATTTTATTCAAAATGTAGAAGAAGTATAAGCTTTGTGAATTTTTCAATGGAACACGTGCTATTTAAATGCGAGCCTTTTGCTATTGCGGTTACCTATATTATTATCTTGAATTCATTTTCTGACGTTTGGAAACGTTTACTTTTGTGCAACGCTGTAGGAATCATTCATTTTTAATAATATAGTAGTAGCAGTCTATAATGCAGCATGTCAGCGACGATTGAATAAAAACGTATTTCTGGAGAATAGAATAATTTATTGCGCCAATTTTTGCAAAAATAGAAAGATTAAAAATATAATATTGATCAATGCAGAACGAATTATGTAAATTATTCATAAAAATCGGGCTCTTTCTATCAAACTTTTACGTACGAGTACACCATCAATGCATAATCACTCGGTTCAACGATCAGCCAAAATCTTCGTGTCCACCAAAAAAAGGAGAAAAAAATCCTAAAAAATTATCCAGTCACGAGCGCGACCTTTTTCCAAACGCACATCACGCAAATTTCAAATCCGAGGAAGAGGCCATCCTCGGAAAAATCCCCTTTTGGCACGCGCGGAGAGCTGCCCCCGAGCCCTTATCCCAGGAGAAAAATGGGAGCGGCTCCTTGCCCCTCTGCTTTCGGCGAATTATGGAAATCTATTCATCGAGTCCGCCTTTGCATCGGCGCTTTCTTTCTATATACCTGCAGCGAAGTAACAACACACACACACACACACAGCCGCGGTCCTCAAGAAAAATCAAATATACATGAGCGAGCTGTATCGCGCGGCCCAGGTATTCAAATCCCGGCGTATCGAATATCGGGCGGACGACTCGCGGGAGAGACGTCTCAGGCCATGAATATCATGACTGACCAAAGCTTTGCGGCGAGCCGCGAGCGTTATTATATTCGATCAAACGCACGCCTGATCATGCATTTTCCATTCGACGTGCTTAAACTCGACGACAAGTGCGGCAACTCCCGGGGGGAGGCGCGGAGGTATGCAGATTTCTCTGCCCTCTGCGATTGCGGACGGGGTCGACTTGGATTCTCTTTCTCGCTTCTGCCTCGTCCGCGGCGCGCTATGCTAATCAAAACTTCTTTTTTATTTTTGCTTTGGCGCGTGGACTCGAGGCGATGATGAGCTTTTTGTATCCGAAGAGGTTCGATCGAGCGCTCGGTGAATAGTGAAAGATTAATTTACATTTATACAGCTATTCAATTAATTATGAAAAGGTTTTTGAAGCGGTGAAAATCAGCGAACTGCAGTAAAATTATTTTGCGTCGATCAAAATTTGCTTACAAATAGAAAGTTAACTCGGATCCTCAGAGACAAGAATTTCCAACAACCAAGCAACCTCAAACCCTCGCATCTCAATCGCCTCTCGATCGTTAACCAAAAACAAGGCGTCCCAGCCAGCAGCTCCCTCCCAACCCCAATCGGTCTCTCTCTCTCTCTCTCTCAAAGACTATAAGCGAGCCCCCGAAAAGCATCGCGGACACAGACAGCGGAACAGTCGCCGATTACACAAATGAACGTGTACACAGCCGCGGCGAGACGCCGGCGACTTGGCCGCCGAGCGATCGATAGGCCCGCGCTCGCGCGCGACCCCGACGTCACCTCGTAAATCCGACCATGAAAGCGCTGAATCGCCTCCTTGGGACCTCGCGAGAAAATCAGGAGCCGCGGTGCCGCAGCGCGCGAGCCGAGGATGACGGGGGCGTAAATCTCCCGCGAGTCGCGAGCTTTTGATTTTTTTTTCAAATGGGAATGTATATAGATTTTTATCGCGATAATTTTGCATGGCATACATTTATTTTGGGAAATAGTTTGTAATGTGTTTCGATTAAAAAAATATCGAAACAACAGACGAGTATTTTAATTGAAATGCGTAATAAAATTTATGCCCCTGATATTATAAATTATTTATGCGCTTATTTCTACACAGCGTTCCAAGTAAATCAAGCAGCATTACAAAAGCGATTTATTCTCGCTTCCAAGACAACCCTATCACAAAGCAAACGCATAAAGTTTTGTTCTACGCTCAATCTCGCTTACAATCCCGGCATTCCCCGCGTGACTCTCCCATCCCGCCTCTCCTTGCGACCAAAATTTATGCCAGCGCCAAATAGATAAACCGCGAACAATAATAATACCCTCCCGAAAAAAAGGCCTTTCGAAGCTCGAGCATCGTCGCTACCGAGACTCGCCGGCTACCGGAACGTCGTCTTATCGGCGCTCTCGGCGAGGCTCTGCACCTGGCGAGAAGAGGGACAGCTTTCGCGCTCGCCGAGATAAGCCCCGGGGCGCGAGTGATTGATTTCGCGGGGCTCGCGCGGATGTATAGTATATATGAGAAATGCGCGCGCGCGCGCTTCGCAGATAACTGCCGTGCACGACCGGGAATTGCGTTTCAATTGCTCGCGCTAAGTACGGCGTTATTTATGATTTCGGAGAAGATTTTTCATCATTTACGGCTATTACCGCGCCGGTAAGCGACTTTGCTTTTTTGGGGTAGCTGGATATGGGAGATGATGAAATGACGGCGAGTCGACGACACGGCTTTCTTTTTAAGCGGGAGGAACTAATACGTTTCATAAGTTCAAACGAGACTGCTGGCTTTTGGTTATCTTGTGGAATTTGGCGAGGCGATGCAACGAACGAAAATGTGTTCAATACAAATTTTGAAAAAATAAGATACACAAATGCGATTTACGTTCCGTGCAATATATGTAAAGCAAGCCGAGAAATGATTTTAACATTATTTATGAAATGAAGGCCCGAGGCACTTTTCGCAAAATTAACGCATTTGAAAGTAGAAAAATTGCGTTGTTAAATATTTGAAAAGAACATCGTTAAGTTACTAACGCCACGTTGCATAAAAGCAATTGTCTACGAGGATAATGTGAACGCGGCGGTCGCGATAATTACGAAATAAACGAATAAACCGTCGCCTCGTAAAACGCGCCATTTTCTTTGCGTTAATGCAACGTTTGCTTGAGGTTATAAAAAATGAGAGACGAGCAATCGTGAATTACCGCTCGTTATATTGCGCGAGATTTCGCCAGAGAAGACAATGGGGGTTCGGCGCGCGAAAACTTTTCGACGTTATAAAATTGAATTGTGCAAAATCATTCATTAGATCGATTTCACCAAACAGAATAATTGCTCAGCGCGAAAGAGAATTAATTAGACAATTGAATCGTGCGAGTTTTAACGGGCAGGAAATTGAGTTATTTACAGGCTAATTTAGAAAAACGAAGTAATAAATAGTCATTTTAGTATTCTACGATATTCCGAAATATTACTTAAAACGTTATTATTTTTAATTTTCTTTTCCTTTTCCATTATATATATCATCCACAACTCGTTAACGTTCCGATGACTCACAATGTACAATGCAGTGAACACAAAATAATAACAGTTTTATGTAAGACTCATTCTTGCTTATAGCATAAAGTTTTAAACTCATTCGTAAAAACAATCTTAATAGAAATTTCTAAATACTTTGATAGAATATACAGAATATTCCATAATATACAAATACCATTATTTAATCCCAACATTATCAGAAATTAAATTTTCAATCCAGTAAATCTCGCAAAAGGTCCAAACTCAAAGTAGCTAAATCAACATCGTTCCAGTTTTCAAACTCGACAATCAATTGGCAGCGAAGCGCGACGAAATTAAAAGCCGCGCGCGACGTTACAAGCCTCGACAATGGGCACACTTAGCTCATCAATTTGCGGTGCGGACGAGCGTCACAAAAGTGGCCCACAGTCGAATAAATCGACGCGCTTGCCCTTGTATTATAACCTACACTCCCTCAAGGGCACGTGCGATCACGTGGCCGATTTCGCCGGGCGAAATTACGCACGCGTTTTTCGCGGTTCTTGGAGAGAGCGAGAGAGAGAGAGAGAGTAGCCGCTCGAGCTCTCCGAGCTTCGAGGATCTCGAGGCTGACGTTGGCTGCATGCGCGGCGCGCGCGCGGCTCTCGACGTGATTAATGAGACGGACGCCGCTTCGATGGGAGTTTTTTCAGTGGAGCTTATTGTGACCGTCGGAGGTAATTAAGCGTGACCGCTCGGTGCAAATGCGGTTCTCTAATAGTTTTTAAAAAGCGCGATTACCTTTTTTTTCTGGAGGATCGGGAGCGCAATGATTGGAATGGAATAAATGTACATGTACGCTGCCGTATTTCACGAGCTACACTCAGAAAAAGAGTCCTCTTATACGGAAATTATATTCCTCTTCATTTAATCGGCTCATTATAAATAGGTTTTTCCTTTCAGATCGAATAAAATCTTATTGAATCGAAAAATCATTCTTTTCATGAGCAGAGGAAAATCTGCTCGTAATCAATCCTTGCGTACAAGAGGATTTAAGCTAGTCACAAAAGGACTGCTTCCTCGCCATGCAATCCTTTCGTCGAGAATGTAATTTTCATTGGTTTACAAAAAGAGCATATTTTCGGCTATTTTGATAAAATAATTATTTTCATTTTATTAAGCACGTTTCCCGAATTATTATTCAGAATGCAAAATGGACAAAACCATTCCGCAGTAGACTACTTATGTAAATATATCACTCCTACAATAGGTATTTCATCATTATTCGTCGCACCGAGCATATGTTTCATTATCTGCGCCATAAATAGCTCTTATTAAACAGCAACAAAAAAGCCAGTATCTACATAATGCTCTCCCAAGCTAGCATTAAATAACGCTTCGAAACCCATTATTATTCCCACTCGCGACGCGCAGAAGCCAACCGAAAACCTCCCCCCGCGCGCCCCCTCGTCCATTCAATCGGCCGAAATCAATCCCCGAGCCATCGAGTGAGTGTCCTTATTACCAGCTAGAACACATCGCGTATCCCCAGGCGGAGAAGAGCCTTTCGAGAGTCGAGCACCGTCGAAAGGGCAAACGCCACATTTCGCGGCGCGATCCGGCAGCTCCTCGACTCGGGCCATTGTTGCCCGGCGGTCTGTCCGTTTCGCGGGTCGCTCTCGGAGAAGAGAAAAAAAAGGCTCGCTCTCCTCGCCCAGCGGGAGGGGGCCGCCGACTCTCGACTACCAGTTGCACTCGAGAGTCCTACAGAAAGTCAAGTGGCCCGGGGGTATTAACAAGCGTGTCTCGAGGCGCTTTTCGCGCCGGGGAAAGCGCGACGGGGGCGCGATTATGAGGGAAACCGGGTGGTCGGCTTTCTTCGGATCCCGACTGAATGGGAGAGTAATGGTTTGCGGAAAGGAAGCCCGGGCCCGCGGTATAAAGGATCGGTGAAAGGAGAGATAAAGCCGGAGAGCGAATTGAATGAAGGTGTGCGTGCGGCGCGTGTGATTGAGATGTTGGCCGAAGGTGAGTTGGGAAAACAGTCGGGACGGCCGGGGGAAACTGGATTAATGAATGCGTAAGATTGGGTGTATTATGGAGGGCCCGGGAGTTATTGGAACTTTGAGGCCACTGTAGAATATTCTAATGCGTGGTATATTAGAATATTATTAGCTGTTGAGTGTGAACGCCTACTGTCTATTGTACATTCTTTTTTGAAAAGCACGGAGCGAATTTGCTCAATTATGTAAGAATAGCAGATCTTTGTTCGCAAATAATAAATGATATTCAAATTTTGGAAAATCTATAAAAAAAAAAATGAGAAAAATTAAAAAAAAAACATGCATTTTAATCGCGCTTCTTTTAATTTTTAAACTATAAACAAGTCAATTTGCCTGGCTTCTTTTTGCGCAATGCAATAATTTTCTATTATATTTCTCCTTGACCATGTATTTTACAACCCGATAACTCACTCGTAAAAAAAAGCGAATAAAAAGAAAAAAAAACGTCCGTACGACCGACCTTCCTAATAAACAGTTTCGAGCCAACTCAACGACCTGCGACTCGCAATACTTTTTCGACACCGTTGCACTACGATTTAAACCGCCACTTGACGGTTCGCCGGCGTCGCAGGGTAATCAAAGCGCCATTATCCATGGGAAATTGTAACCCCTCGGGTTTCTTCCTCCTCGCTTTCTCTCTCTCTCTCTCTCTCTCTCTCTCTCTCTCTAGCCGTGCGCGTGTATTTTCATGCGAACGACATGTACGTAAGCGACCTGTGCAAGGGGATCATTGCGTAACATCGCTGTTGCGGGCTTGGCGAAATGTTGGGAAAGGGGGGGGAAGGCGCAACGCGCCGGAGGATTGTAAATTTGTAAGGGAATAAATTGCGCTGAAATTCGGATGGTAATTTTTGCTGTTTTTAAGTAAATCGAGGAAACGCTAGCAGCACCGAATCGAGTTGCAGAATATTTTTAGTTTCGGTTTGAGTAAGAAGGAAAATCGAATGCGTATTTAGAATGGTTAAATTGGTTACGCAAGAAAAAACTGTAGAATATTGTTATCATTTTCGTTAGGTATAAAATGTGGAATAATTATACAACGTTTATTATTCAGTATCGTCAATATTCAGTAATAAAGTATATTTTTTCCGTTTCAGTGAAATCCATTTATTACATTTCCATTGATTGAAATAAATGATCGAAAACTTGCAACCTCCTCCTAAATCAGAGACTCAACTCAATTTCATCCTTTTCCCCTCGCGCAGGAAATAGCTGCCGTTTGTACGCAAAACATCGCCGGCATCCTCGCCGTCAAAATTGAAGTCAGCCTCGGAAAAATGACCGCGTGCACTTCTTCCATCCGCAGCTCCCCGCTACTTACCCCGCGGCACTGTCTGTCCGCGCAGACTGTAACGAGTCTCGCCGAGCTGATTAATGCCCCCGAGCACCTATATAGTCTGTGCGACGGCGAAGTACGTACTTGCTCCCGAGCGCGCACCGCTACTTCGTTCTATTAGAGGAACGGAACTTCAGAGAAGCCCTATTGCTTTTTCGATCAGCGCTCGTTGGAATTGCAGATCAGACTCTCGTGTCCCTTTTTTCTGTCCTTCCAGGAATGCAGCGGAACGAGCGTCAGTTTTTAGCTTCGAAAAGATGGATTCGCGTATAATTATCTTGTTTTTTTTTTTCGGTTTCCTCGAACGCGAAAATACGCCGCTGAAATATTTCCCTTAATTCAAACAGGTACAGAAAAAAAATGCTTATTAATGGAAAAAATCAGCATTTCCGAAGACGAATCTTTTGATTATTAAGAATTCGATTTCCTTAACAAATAAATTTGCATTATAAAAAAAGTAATTCAGTAGGCACTTTATACAACTACATTAATCCCGATCGATTAACGTCGAGAGCGCCGGAGCGCTTGGCGCATCAGAAAATCCTGATTAGCCCGTACAGCCAATTGCAAGCTCGGCGTGATAAATTAATCGGACAGGTGATCGGCGCTCGTATATACCGACGCGCGCACGTCTCCGTATAAAGTGATCGCGCGCCGCTTCATTGGCTAGCCATTAACCCCCGTTGATGTTTAAGCCGGTAATTATCCCACGTGCGGCTGCCCGTCGACGCTTCTCTCCCCCTCTCTCTCTTTCTCTCTCTCTCTCCCTGCCGCTTGGATTCCCGGCGGGCCGCGCCATTTTCTGATCATCACCATCCCGTGTCATTTTCTGATTAGCGGCGGCTGGACTGGCTGCAGTTAGCCGTTGTTAGAGTTGATTCGCGCGCGGACTCGATTGCTATGCATGGGCTGGGAGTCGGGAGAACCCGCGGAGTTCGTCGCTGCCCACCGCCGCGCACCGAGGTGAGAGCGTGCGCCGGGGTATTATGAGTCGGCCGCCGCTGCCG
>UCOL01003614.1:0-18152 GCA_900474335.1 Ormyrus nitidulus | reverse complement strand
AATTTAATATAATTTTAGTAAAAATTGATAAACTTCTATTATAAATTTTAGTATATAGTATAGTAATTTTTAGGATACTTTTAGGAAAATTACTATACTATATACTAAAATTTAATATAATTTTAGTAAAAATTGATAAACTTCTATTATAAATTTTAGTATATAGTATAGTAATTTTTAGGATAATCCAAGTTTGCATACACTTTAGTATAAAGTATAGTAATTTTTAGTAGAACATTTCTCTCAGTGTAGATGTCCGAGTAGAATTAACAGTCAAATTAAGTTGGTAATGAACCACCATAAAAAACTAACAAAAATCTTTTAAATCATTCATATAAATTTCCTCTATTCATTGGTATGGAAATTATGGGATAGTTCTGAGACATCGTGTACATAGGTAAAAAATTTTACGGAAACAATCATATAATCAATGCATGCTAAGATGACTAAAATATACTACGTAAAATATATTATGTTTGCATAATTGATTTTAAAAACCGTGCAAACTTTTGCCGCGTTTGTGTTGCAATTACGTTGAAGTATTTTTACTAATCAAAGTTGATGAATAATAAATAATTCTATTATTTCATTTTCTTCGCAAAAATTAAAATAATGTTTTGAAGAAAAGCTTTTGTAATATATTTTCAGTACCGTTGCTGTTTTCTGTTCTTTCAATTCAATATAAGGATTTTTGATGTCATATTATTAAAACTTATCTTAATTAAAAATGCAAGTTAATATACATATCAGACTACTTATCTTACATTTAATAAATACAATTTTCATTCAATCCAAAGAAATCAAAGTGGAAATGAATATCAACAACTTTTCAGAAAACGGAGAATTACCTCAACTAATTGTAAGTTATTAAATTTAATGATACTTACCTTTAATTACCAAAAAGAAAATTAATTTTATTACATTAACAGGAAAATATAATTCAGTGTAGTATTTCTACCGATAAAAGAAACTTTATGTTTATTGGAAACTGGAATAGTAATGACAATTCTCTGTTTAAATCAATTTTTACACCTTTCAATCCGATAAATGTGAATTTAGATTTAAATACGACGTCAGACTTAAAAAATTATAAACGTTTTCAAAATATTTATGTAATTGAAGAAGTTCACTTCTCTAAATCAAATAAACCAGTAAATTTTATTTTTATTAAAAAGTTTGTGGAAACTAATTTGATATTAATAATGACAGATTTGCAAAGTTCTATTTGGTGGAATCATGTAGCTCTGTTTCTAATAGTTAATGACCCTCTGAAAGGTAGCTGTAAATTCGCTAAATCAGTCTTGACAATAATGTGGACTTACAATGTTTTATCAGCAATTTATTTATGTCAAAGCAACTTTAATCAATTAGTTCTTTATACATTCAATCCTTACACTAATTTAGCTCCAACATTTTGGGAAGTATCTTTGAATGACACAAAAAATAAACAATGGACATTATTTAAACACAATGTTAATGAAAACAACATATTTTTCTCTAATAACTGTAAGGAAATATCAATTATAATTGAATGTAAAATGAATTAGATTTGCACAACTTACTAAATTTTTCATATTTTTTTAGCTTCCATAATTTGTGAAGCTCTGTATTTTGATAAAGCGAAGGATCTTAATGGTTATAACATAAAAGCTGTTTTGAGTCTAACGCCTGAAAGGCTGCGGTATAATGTTAAGAAAAAAAATATTTACAGATATGAACTATCCCACATTGACATTTTTGGGGAAATTGTAAACTATATAAATGCTACAGTTACACTAAAATTGCAAACTTTGTTCACCGTTTTTCAAAATGGAAAACCTAAAAAGCTAATAAAAGACATCTTCTCGGGAACTGTAGAATTTGGAATAAATAAAGTAGTATTACAAGATTATTGGAAACAACAATTGTATCCTTTTAAATGGACTTCACTTAGTATAGTAACTTTGAAGAATACAGAATCTGTTTCAAACAGATTAATTAGAATGTTTGCAAATAAATCTTGGATTACTTTCCTATCATTGAATTTTACACTAATTATTGCCTTAAAATACTTCCGCAAGCAATCGATATCTATGGTTGGCTTCGAATATTTACATCTATGTATTTATGGATCAACGTTCAAAAATCCAAAAACAACTATTGAGAAAATGATGCATTTACTATTTCTATTCGCCATTTTTTCAGCAAGTAATTTTATTGAAAGTTGTTTGAGGGCTTTCAACACAGCTCCGGATCTCCTATCGAGTATTAATTCAAAAGAAGACTTGAAGAAATCCAATTTAAGTCTCTTTGGCAACGCTAATTTCAAGCAGTTCGTTCCCAGTGATGAAGGTCTACAATACATAAGCAAACCTTTTTCTGAATGCATAAAGGATTTAATAAGTGGAAAACGCATCGCTTGTATTCACGACCAGGAAATGATACGTCTTTATGTAGCTGAGAATCAAAGCATTCATATATCAAAACATTATTTGATAGCTAGACCCGAAACCTTTAGTCACGTTGAGGACTGGAGTTTAGCGTATACATTTAACCGGATTTGGTTGAAATTAAACGAGGGCGGAATTATCAGTCTGCTTTACGAAAGAAGTTACAGGCACGATTTTAAAGATGATAATACAAGAAAAGTTAAAAGTTTGGATTTGGATGATTTCTTGTTTGCATTTTATCTTTTAATTAGTGGTTGGACATTGTCCATAGGGGTGTTTGTTTTTAAAAGCTGGTTTTATTATATTAAGAATAGCAGATTAAAAGTTAGAATGCTAAAGAAAGGTCCATAATATTGCAGTAATAAATACATTCATTAAGAAAAATGGAATTAAAAAACAGTAATAATAATTTTTAATCCAAATAATTTTTAAACTTGCAATTCGAAATTCTAATAATTAATTGATTAAAATCTTCAAATATACAATACAATTTTTAGATATCGCAAAATATATATATATATTTTGAAAAGAGATAAATAAATTATGTTTTCAAAGTTAAGTATTAGGGTTTGCACCTTGACAATTATTGATTATTAATAAATATTTCTACAATAATTGAAAATAGTTTAAGTGTACTTCAATTTTAACGATTTTGTAGTTGCTAATGAATTTTAGTGCATTTTTGTTACTTAAAAGTGTCTACACTTTTTATTTGTAACCTTGAAACTTTACGTACATTTATTTACTATACGTTGATGAATTATATATTAAGATTACATGAGTATAGAAAAGATAATATACGTTTACATGCTTTTATGTTTGATTTAACTATGTAGGAATACAGCAATACTTATTGGAAAGTAAATACTAATCTCATACAAATTTGGTCTTCTTTCTCAACTGTATAGAAGAAATTATCACCGTACAATGTCAATATTTTGTACAGAAATGTTGTATTTGCAATTTGAGTTTTTGACTACATTGCAGTGGATTGTTATTGTTACTATAAAACCTTTTTTAGGGTTTAATCACATCTTTAAAATAGTGCCTATTAGCATTCTCTACCATGAATTGCTGTGAAGTTACAAATGATTGAACAAATATCGATTTTTCTTAGATTTTAGGTAAAAGGGCATGATTTCTTTCACATTCTTTTATCAGAAAATATATTTCAAAATTACAAAAAAATTTGTGTCTCAAACGTGTAAAAGTCTCCTTGTAAGGTAATACAAAAACAAACAAATCATTAAAAGAAAAGATATTGAAAAACTATATAAGATTTATTATTTTGTTATCCGCCCAACTAATCTTCAAATTTTTTATTCTCAAACTACAACAATTAAGGACGCGTATAAGCAATCAATTCTTTTGATAGTCTAAAATACAGGCAGCCACTGCATTCCACTGCTAATTTAAACATTAACACATCTCGAAACTCAGGCTACCAAAACATTACGAGAAACTCTCCTCATCTTCCATCTTTTAATTTACTCTTTCATTTTACAAGAGATTCTTATCCTTCTCAAAACTACGTTTACCAGCGACAATCCAAAAGCCTCCGAGAGTACCTACACCTTGAGGTAATGTTCAGCTCTTCAGTCTCGCCTTTTATCATCCCAAAAAAAAAAAAAAAAAAACAATCTTCAGCGGAGGAACAAGAGACTTCTCTTTCTCTCCGTATCTCGAGAAAAAGGAGTGCTTGTATATATAATGCAGGTAAACGCACAAGAGGGAGTATATAAGGTGTAGTCTGGAAAGAAGTCAGGGCTGGGCCTCTCGCATACCTTTCTTTAATCCTGTGACAAGACTCGCCTCTCGAACGCATTCGAACTCGTTCCCGCCTTGGCTTTGCATTATTAAACGCATACCCGAGAGTGTTGCCTCGCCGGGAGGAGAGGCTTCCTTTATTCGAGGGGAAATGATCGCTTGTAAAGTTACTGGTTACTTTGCTGCGCTTTTCAAAAGAATTTTTTCCTTTCTTTTCTTCAAGAGCTTTGGGAAGCGGATGGAGGTGTCATTGGAAATTAGATGGATGTGAATATTTTCTCAATACTGATGTTTGCGTAACAATTGAAACATATAAAGTTGAATGTTGAAAAATTTTAAAGCATATACCTCAAAGCCGTTATACCGTAATTTGCAATATGAACCTTTAAGAGGTGAAAGGGTTTTTCTGAAAACGGTATTCAGTTGTAAGAAGAGAACTTTAAAATAACTTGACTCCATATTAAATTACACCCAAAAATACGCAGCCACCAAAGGTCCCTGGATTTTGTTCAGTTTTTTCTTTTATATTTCATCAAAATTATATATAACTTTCATGTATTTATTTCTCACAAGCTACTTACTCATCAAATTTTAAGAAATGAGACACGAGCAGACCTCTGACTTTTGCATTTCCCTCAAAACATATAAAGAAAAAGGGGCACCAAAAATTCCACACTAAAGCAGAATCTCATCAAGTAAAAGCCGTGTCCTAGCATAACCGGTCACTCCTTCCTCCTCGCCCTCGCTCCGAAAAGGGTGCCGTTTTTTTCCACTCGAGCTTAGAGAGAGAGAGAGAGAGAGAGATCGGGGGACTCCGCGCAGGTGGCGCGACGTAATGTGATGAATGCAGTCATTGACACGCGACGGGTCCATAAACGACATCTGCACCTTGCTCCCTTCTCGTATTCGAGCAAGAGCCCTTCAGCTCAACGATACCCGGATCGGTTTTCTTGGCTGCGCTCTCGAGCAGCGATCACTTGTTGGCTCCGGAAGAGCGAGGGAAATCTGTGAATTTCGGTGGAAAAGTCAGTAGCTGATCGGAGGGGACTTATTTGGGGTAATAACAGCACCGTGGATTTTTCATTGGAATATGATGTTTTTATCAAGTAAATATTCGTTTGACACGTTCTAGTTTGACAATTAAATAATAAATAAAGGTTCTAAATTTTTGAAGGCTATATAAGTTTATGCCCCAACCGATTTTTCTGCATTCCGCACTCGACGTCTCCGCAAGCCCCGGCGACCGTATCATAATTCAAATTCCCAGACGCAAGATGACCGGCAAAAGACTCTCGAGACTCGCGAATCGCGAAGCATTGCTTCGCCGCCTAATTAAACAGCCGCTCTGCATTCTAGAAAAGCGAGCGCCGAGCCCCGATCGGACATAATCGCTGAAGCAGCAAAAAACGAGATAAAGCAAGAGAAGCGAACGATCGGCTGACTTTCTCACGAGCGTTCCTCTGTCATTCGAGTCAAGACTTGCGGCCGGCCGATGATCGCCTCTCGAAATCGATATCGAGAGCCTTTCGAATGCCTCCACTTGGCCGAGCGTTGCGAGAGAGGCGAGGCGAAAATTTATGAATTCGATTTTTTGCGGATTAGAACGCGAAGGTATAGAAAGTTCCTCCGCGAGCGCGAATTAAGAAAATTGCGAAATTCGTCCGGAGGAGAAAAGCAAATTTTCGTGCGAGGTGTGCAATGGATGCTCTGAAAATTATGAGTTTATTATAGAAAGTAGACACTTTTGCGATATTTCGTTAATGAAAACTTTCTAAAGCTACTGTTGGCTTTGTTTTTTGTCAGGTATTACGATTAGAAACAACAGGCATAAGATTAAAGTACTGATTAAAGGTAAAATATAAAATCATACATGTTTTATGATGCCTATATACAAAATGAAATGATCGGTTTCTAAACTATTCTTGAATTTTTCTCTTTCGAATCAACTCCCCAAAGCCTAACTCAATATTATCAACTTCTCGAAATAACGATTAATCTCCAAAAAGCAGAGAGCTAAAAAGCCAAAAGAATTCGCCCGTGAAAAAACGCCCTCGCCGTCAAAAAGTGCCTCGATACTCGTCCATCAGCCGGCTAGTTCAACCATCGGTTCGACAGCCGCGCAATTGCAGCGCGTAACGCGTCGTGCCGCGCGGAGCGCGGCGTGCGGGCCAGGTTTGCATAATGAGCGCCGTGGTGAAAAGATGGCACGCCGCGCGTTTTCCTGGAAATTAGGCCGAACAATGCGAGTCCAGAGGGGCGTGTCGTCGTCCGCTCGATTACGGCGCTTTAAATTCCCCTCTACCGAGCTCACCTTTTTTCTTTTTTTTTTCATTACGCGCGGAAGCAGCGGAACCGGAAGCGCCGGACAATTGACGCTGTCGGAGAGAAGTGTTGGGCTATTGAGTTTTTTGTTGCCAGCGGAGAGAGGAAGGGGTTTGACGGGCTGTGTGGGGCCTTGATGAGGGTTAAATGCGCGCGTAGGGTTTTATTAGCTTTTGTTTCCTCGTGCTCGAGGGAGGAGCGGATTGCGGTGATTTGGGCGGGTTGGTTTGGAAGCGGGAATTGTCGGAGGAGATACTGGGAGGTATGTGGGTTTTGGGCGGTAAAGCGATAATTAAAGTGAAATTTTGTACTATGACGTTTTTGCGGGATTTAAAAATTGAATTTAAATTTTATGTACAGGCAGATAGATAGATAATAATTGCCGTAACTACAATTACATTATTACACGGAAAAATTCTTGAAATTCCTTCGCCCGCTCGAAAAGTGCACGCAACCGGGAAGAAAAAAAAAGTGCGGCGACGCGCCTCGACCGATCGTTCCGCGACGAACGCTCCACGCGAGGAAATTTGAAATCCAACTCGCACACGCGATCGATGATGGGCTTTCGCGCGACGTTTCACCGCGCGGCAGGCGGCGGCGGCATTGGCAAGAGAAAAAGAGAGCGGCTAATTATATATCGCTCTGGAAAAGGGGTTGTGGAAAGTCGAGGTAATCGGCGTGCCTCTTTATTGTTTATTAATCGCCGGCAATTGGGTCGCTCATTGATTTTTGCGCGTACCTCTCTCGTCTTTGTTCGATCCGCGGATTAATTGGGCTTCGATGAATTTACGACGTCCTTTCGCGCCTCGGGAGTTTATAGGCGCTCGTGCACTTTTTTTTCTCTTTCGGAGAATTTAACGAGTCAATGGTCAGCAGTTACGATTGAGGTGAATTCGATGTGTTTTTAGCGTAGGCTCCAGTGGGAAAAACTCGGCGCGTTTCACTACGGTTAGAAAAATAAACGGTCGGAATGATTATGAAAAGTATTATTATAAAGAGCACTGAGATATAGAACTATTTTAAGATCAAGAATCGATATATATAATAATTAGTAAATTTTACAAGACCTCTTCATAAACATTAGCAAATCCGAGACGAATAAAAAAATTGTTGACCAATCGAATTCGAGCAGGAACATTGCTCTATTAAGAGAGCGCAAAGCGAACCGTGTCGTTTGAGAGCCCATTATTTTATTGGACTTGTCATGGGAGGATTATTCGTTAGCGACCGTATAGCGATCATCAAACTTGGATAAATGCTCTGATTATCATTTAACGAATTCAGTGAAAAGGACGCGAGCTGACTATAGTGCGCACGAAATGATCAAACATCATCGCCCGAATAATTTGATGCGTTTGCTGTGTTTGCATAATGCTTAATGGTTAATTCATTTTAACGTCCATTTCGAATGATTGCGGTAATGTTTTATTTTAAGTATTGTCGTTTAATTTAATAGATAATTGAAGATTAGGGTCAATGTTTACAACTCTAAAGCTTATAAATACAAATTGAATTATTTATCTGACCTAATAATTATTAGAAGGTATATATACTAAGCTATTTAATCAGCAGAAAATAGAAATTATTACGCTCTTATTGTAATTTTAATGGCAACAACCGTCGCATAATGGTATTGATTAGTTTCTTCTTAGAAGGAATTATAAAGCAAAGATAAAATGTCAACTACATTGTTCAAGGATATAAAATAAAAAGTTTTTTCCAAAATTCGTTTGACATCTCAAAAAAGTAGTTTAAAAACGCAACCATTGCTTGAATGCATACTGTATCTCTAAATGCAAATTTCAAATTCGAGGTTGCACAATAATCCTACAGAAAACTGTAAAGTACATTTAGTAATTCAATTGTTTCTGCAGTTTGACATGGAGCCAGATCTCCTATAAATAGTAATACATCAAACTAACCCGCAGAAATTTAGATAATTTTGTTAAAAATCCAAAAAAGCCTTACACGGATCCCGAGCGAAATTCCGCTTCAACATAATATCCTCGCGAGCAAAGGAAAACTCGCCGTTGAATTCATTTCTGCGGTAGGAACAATGGCCGTTGTATAATTAAACTGCATTGTCTTTCCCAAACAAAAAAAAAAAAAGAGAAGTAGCAGAGGCGACTTCTTTGCCTATTTAAGAGTGTGTGCGAAGTTCGCGCTTAATCGCTTTCCAGTGTAGGTATACACGCGAGAGAGCGCACTTTTTACATATTCCGCCGCCGTTGGGTGACGCAACGCCGGCTAAGGTTTTACGTGACTGAATCCGCGCTGCTCTGCGCTTCAGCGAGCGCTGTGCGAACGTTCGCCGAGCGCCGCCGCGAGCTGTTCCTGCTTCGGCGATTATCGCCCTAAGGCTTCGTTGCTTCTTCCTTTATTTAAACGTTTAAATGTTTGCGCGGAGTTTGTTTGATTTTTCGTTTGGATACCGAGACCATATGGAGATAAGATGCAAAGTAGATTTTCTACTTTTAATTGCGGTAATGTTAAACCGTATTATATATTCTTTTACGTAGGTTTCATTTTAAGACAAAAGAGAGCAGCAAATGTATGCTTGTGTGAAGAAACATAGATAAGCTGGAAAAATATTCCTTTATATTTTAATGTAGATTAATACTTTGTACGACAATTATTTATAAAGGAAAGTAAAAACTAATTTTTCTCAGCCCTGAATTGCATATTTTTTGTGATTGTTTTCCGTTTAACTATTTAATCCAAGAAATTTTTCTAATTTAATTTGAACCTGATTAGTTGAAAAATTCAAAGGGCAATCTCTAATGTATTTCTTAGCCAGGACGTCTTCCTTTGGGAATTACATATTTTAGGGGCTGCTTCTTGCGTCTTTATTGTAAGTTGGAAATATCACGCGACGGTGACTTACGGTTAAGATTTAAAATTTTTAAAATCTAGAGCAATTTCTTCCGCCCTCGAAATGTCACTTCTACTTTGAACTTTTGAAAAGTGACACCAACTACTTTCCAGAGAGCTCATGAATTTAAAAGGACGTGGTTAAAAGTCATAAAAATTTTCTTAGAAAAATTGTCTCTGCCACCCTGCTCAATATTTTATAGTTCAATCTTAATTTATTGCACAATTGATAAATTATCGTTACTGCACTTTTTCAATTGACCCTTAATTAATTCGCAATTAATAACTGAGAAAATTCTAAAAACTTCATGCCGACCCTCTCTTTTTAGGTTTCTCAAATCCAGACAAAACATATTCCTAAAATCTACACTACAACCTCCCTTTTAAAGAAAAAACCTCCATTAAAAAGGTAGCCCGCGGCACGACCGAGTTCCCGAAAAGTTCGTTGCAAAGTTCGCTCGGCGAAGCCGAGACAATGCAGGCGGAGAAAGAGAGAGCCCCGAGCCTACGAAGCGGCGACTTTACGTTTTTCGCGGAGTTCTAGAAGAGAGACCCCGACGAGCGACCGGCCGACCGGCCGAACGAGCAAGAAACGTGCGGTCGTGCCGCGGTTTCATTGTCAAGGTTAAAGCTCGACACGATTCTTTACGGCGTAACCGCGCGCGAGACGACAAAGGAGAGCCAGAAAGGAGACGGGGAAAGTAAGATTCTAAGGCAAATGCACGGAGAGGCGACAGTTTTTTTTTTCTTTTTTTTTGGGAGGGGGGAGGCTCTCGTGCGTGCGTTGTGCGCAATATATTGTACGCAGCCTTTGGGGGACAGATGCTTTATTTATGTGTAATTTAAGGGGTAGAGTTTTCTCGGTTCATCGACGGTTATTAACAGTTTGGAGGAAGAAATTCTTTGTTCGTTTTTTTTCAAACCTTTATTTTTTAAGATAATCCGTAGCTTTTTGTAGTTTTTTCGGTTTGTTATAAGACGTTTTTTTTTTCTGATTCATAAGTATTTATATTGTAAAAATAAAACGCAGAATTTTTTAAAATCTTAAATGAAATTTGTTGGCTAATGTAGCATTTTTGTGTATCTAATCTATGCATTGATAAAACGATCGAACGATTTAAGTAAGTCATTACAGCTTTCTCGCAAGTGATGATTATTACTGTAGAAGCAAAATTTGAATATCTCCAGTCGCATTTTTTTCACAACCGGAAGCGATAATACATATCGAGAAATGATTGATAAAACGAATTTCCAAAATTAAAGATGTTGAAATAAAAATAAAAATATACTCTTATAAATATACATATATAATAATAAAATTATGTATTTTATCGCTTAATAATAATTGATATATTATTATAGATACAATTAATACTTAATTCACTTTTACGAGTACACCTATTCCTTATAAACTAAGTACGCACACAATAATACATATTTATATAATAAAAAATTCCAAATGACTGCATTTTTCTTCAAACAAAATACTCTTCCCTCAGAAATCTTGAAGAGAGAAACAAGTCTTGGCGAGAAAATAGTTGCCGCTCTTCTTGTTCGCAAACGTGCCGGCCTGCATTTCCGGGCAGGCGAAATTCGTGCAAAATTCCCCGTCTCCGTACTCGACGAAATTCGCGTTCTTGTACCAAAGTCCGCGACACGCGAAATCGTCGATGTCTATCCGCTTGCCGCGCTTCCCCTCGGCGTCGATCTTCGTCACCGCGAAGCGAGATGTCGCGTTATCGGTGTTTGCGTCTAATATCGCGACGGTAGTGAGCAAGTACTCGTTGTTGGGGAGATTAAAAACGGCGGACGGGTAGTCGGTCTCGTTGATTTCGAAGTGGTGCCGTGATTTGACGTTCCCGTCGCGATCGTACTGAGTGCATTCCAAGTTCGGGCTGTATTTTATGCAAATGCGAATGGTGTCGTGGGCCGTTGAGATTTTATAATACCACTGCAGCGGGATTTTGTTGAGAGTCTTGTGAGGTTCTGCGAACAAGTTTTTATTGTTTTATTCAGAGTCTTATTTTTATTCAATGTAAAAAAAGGACATTTAAAAGTAATCCAATTGTACTTACTTTCTTCGTTCTTCAGCAAGGAGATCGAACTTCCTTGGGAATCTATCAGTTGCAGCAGATAATCCGTCGAAGAGGAGTTGCGTGTTAGCGGATAAAGTTTGACGTGACTTCCGTCTCCTTCGGAAAACCATGGACGAGGCTTGTCCGCATTTCCTTCCGCGTCCACATTCATTTTAAAGTAGAAGCCTTCTTCTTTGCCAAGCTGCGTCACAGACTTTCGGAATACCACGGCGAAATCGTCCTTATTAGGGACGATCACGACGTCCTCGACATTCAAATCCGTCGGGACGAAGAAGAGCTTCGGCACTATTTCGGTTTCCGTGGTTTTGCAGTCGTCGGAAAAATTGATCACGGTGATTCTCACAAAAAATAATTCTTGAAAGTACCTGTGTTTTTCCAACCAGACGAGGATGACTCTGTCCGATCCCCAAGGTACTGCGTTCATCTCGTATCCGATTTCTCCGTGTTTCAGTTGTGCTGTTAGAGAGACGTTACAATATCGATCCGGTTGCAAGCCGAATGCATCTTTATTGAAGTGTACAGTACAATTCTGTTGAGATGCGTGAGAGCCGCCGTCGCAAAAGGCGTACACGAAACTTGCCGCTTTCAGATTGGTAATTATCGCCGGTTCGTTAACGAAATCGTATGTTTTCGAAGCAAATTTATATCCCCTTCCGTTTGCGAACAAGGCGCACAAAATTATCGCAGTGCTGAACTGCATTTTACGATTGAACGAATACAATGTATGTTTAATGTATCTTACTGACCGACCAAATTTAAACTGACGTACCGATAGACGCGCTTGTGTATTTATATTGAAGCCGGATCTGAATGAACGATGCCAAAAGATGACCTGCGCAATGATACGGTAGACATTAAAACGTAACCCCCCTTCATTTCGTCATCCTGACGCAAAATGTACGAGTATCATATATTTTTTTTGCGTACTTAAGAGCGGAACTTATCAATCGGCCTGACCTTGACTTTTTACGACGCATCGGAAGCGTCCGAAGGGGAGGAAGTCTTTCATCGTTCGTTCGCTCTTTATCTCGATTCGCCTTTTTTTTACATATGCTTTAGGGTTTACATTTGCATATCTGATTAGATTAAGCGAAGAATGTGGAAAAATTTTTGAACGCACTTACTACGCAGAATACCGAGAAGCAGTGAAGAAACCGGTGTATGACGTACTAAGAATTTCTTTGGAAATAGAGTTAAGATTATTGATTGGGTTAAGAACTTTATGATCTTTCACTTTTTGATTAGTCATGTCGAACTGATTGTAGTTATAATGCATCCGATAATAAATTTTAATGCCAATGAATTGAAATGCGGCTTTTTTTACAGATATATAAAAAATATTAGGCGTAAATTGTCAATATTCGAAGTCAGTGTATTTTAAACTAAAAATCGACGATTGTCCCCAGTGCAGCGTTTCTTTCGCGAAGAACAGCCGTCGGCATTAAAAATAAACACCGAAATAAGAAAGCACATCACGACTGGATTACTAATCAAATTCAAGATCGATTGCTATCGACCGCTTTCGAATTCTCCTCACGCAAGAGCCTTAGCAGTCTAGGAAGCGCAGCTGAAAGGACGTGGAAGCATCATTGCGAATAATTTGAATTTGCAAGGAAGCGTACGAAAATGTAGTATGCCTTGAGAATCCACCGGAGGACGCGACAATCGGTGTACGTCGCACACTGAAAAAACGTTCCTCTTCTTACAAGAGGAACACGTTGGGAAAATCATCTCGATGTTTAAGTCAACCGAATTCCCAAAAGGAAATATACTAGTTGTCGGAAATAGATTTCATTTTCAGATAATATTATGGTTTTTTCAACTAAATAGAAATCCATTTGGGAGGAGCAGAATCCTTTTCTCATAAAAGGATATTCCGCTGACTTAAATATTGAGAGGATTTTTCTCGTAAGGAGAGGAACCTTTTTTTCAATGCTCATATAAAGTGTAATTGCAAGGGAACTTTTTTCTAAGATGATGACGGTCTGAGAAGTAATTGATTTATTTTTTATCACTTTTTATATCAGTACTGCATAATCTACGAGAAAAATACTTAGGTTATTGAATTTTCTCTCGTAAACATAAATGACGAGAATAAGAAGCCTATTAGTAATTGCAACATCAACTATTTACTCGTTCAGTGTAACAACGTAATAATGTCAGAAACTGATTTATTACTTCAGAGTCTTTAATTCCTCGATAGTCCAGCGTTTTCGTATAAACAAGTGTGCAGAAAACACGGGTTTCCCATTTGTACGCCAATCCAGATGATTCTCCTATCGCACTAGCCTGTTTCTCTTTTTCTCTTTCTTCTACGAAAGTAAGACGCAGTCCGGCTCTATGAATCTTTAAGACGCAAAATCTGCTTCCGAAAGCTTCTTTAGGCTGCGCCGGGTTGCGCGGTGTATAAAATCACTCGTAAAACTTGAGTTAAATTCAAACTAACAAAAAAAAGTGCATTAGAATAAAAGAATGCTTTTTGTAAAGCGGAGAAACACAACATTCATATTACGTGCGGTGTGCATTCTCCAGCGGCGTTAAGAAGTTACGCATTTACATATTAAAAAAAGCCATTGTACGTTCATAAAAAAAAAAACGGGAGAGTGAAAAGAGCAAGGTAAATGGAAGCAGTAGGCAAGTGTGCAGCTGCATATAATTGATATCACCAGGCGTCCGGAGAAAGTGTGAAAACGAGGTACGCACGCGAAATACAATGAGGAATCAAGTGGGCGTGGCTTTATCGGTTTGCGATCAGTGACTGTCCTCGAGTACCAATTTTCGACTACAACCGGAGAACTCTGATAAAAATCGAATCTCTATTCTATTGCTATATGGACTCGCTTTCATTGCGTATATATAACTGGAAACGTGATTTCAGATGTTTTTCCAAGCGACGGAATGCGAATTTTCTTTGTGGGATATGGAAAATTTGCCAAGTCGAGCATCTCAGTGGTTGCTAATCATTTTATTGGGTAATTTACGAGGCTTTTGGCGCGAGGAGGGAATAACGGCGTCGTCCACTTCGACCGGTAATAAGAGGATTAGCACTAATTGCAGTCGGAATACAAGACCGCGAGAATTGTTCAATCGCTGTAAGGAATTTTAAGTACCTTATTAATTTACGGTTATATCGACGTAAAATGAAAAAGCTTTCAAACGGGCGTTAATGCGAATTAAAAATCGTTACAAATTATTTTCGTAAGTAATCAATCTCAATAAACAAATTCAGCTAACCACAATAACTAACCACGTCCTTATATATATATATATATATATTCGTAAAAGAAAATGCCACACCATTCAAACGAGAAATCATTTGTCTAAATCCAGTGGATTACAAAAGCCCTACGATATTTTTTGCTCTCGGTACTCCACTCAAGAGTGCAGAGGACCTCCGCGACTGAAAAACGGCGCGGTCTTTCTCCCAATGTATTTATTTAAGAGAGATCCTTTCTTCCTACCCTTTTTTTTGAGGGTACGCGCCTCTTTCTTACCTGAATTGAGCTGAAGTATTGCCGCCGCTTCTTCTTTGTCTCGTTCTTTGTGCGCTTCGCTTTGTGATTTAATGGTAATTATTGGGGATATAAGGAGAACAGGGAAAGTAGGGATTTGCCGTTATATTTTCAAACGTTTTGAATTTGGAATTGACATTTAAATGCTATGAAAGTTTACGACTATAATATTAATCTATTTGACAAATTAAATTAGAATTGCATTTTTTTTAACATATCTAACATATTAGAAAAAAGGAAACTGAAATGCCCAACAGACACCATGCATCAATATTCAGAAAAAATTGAAAAATCATTACAAACCATTTATCATTCTAAACGACTTATTATTATTAAGCCAACATTTAATGCCGAGTCAAAAATTTTCGGAGGTTTTAATCTACCAGAAAAATCCCCAGCTTAACTGTGCATTATAACTTCTATCCGAGCTATTTAGGGTCTAATTTTTAAGCAAACCCACACTGAGAGAACGGAAAATATTTGATTTTAAGTCAGTGTCCGAACACTAGAGTATTCAAATGAGAAACCAGTAGATTTAGCCGTTTCTCTTGCACGTTTGGCGTTGGCAGCGAATACAGACAAAGATTTAACTGACGTAAATTCGAAACTTATTTTATAACTGACAAATACTCAATTTTTTTACACTGTCACTTTAAGAATAAAAGTAAGAAGATTATTAATTAGTAATCCAAAAATAAACGAAAATATATAATTATACTGAAATTTCTTTATTGCAAGTGCATCTGAATGTAAATTTATACGAAGACAGAGTGATAGATTGTTTGCGAACCATCGAAGGAAAGGAAGCGAAAGACCTTAAGCGAGGGTGCCAGGATAAAGGAAGCGTGACTTGAAGCAGAAACGCTTACGGTTGATAATTATGGGGAGAGCAGTGGATACTTCTCTCGGATACTTACTAAACAACTGTTTCTAAAGCTGGCGTTGCGCATTCGCTTTATGGTAAATTTAGAATTTCAGTGTTCGAGACTGCAGGAATGAATTTTAAAAATAAATTAACTTTTATAGTACAATGAGGGCATAAAAACGAGTGCGGATGCTTTGTATTGAACTTGAGTGAAACTGAATTATTATAATACCGGAGGTAGTTGAATTTTGATTTTCTAATAAATATGCATGAAAATGCTTCTAAAGTAGAGCGAATTTTCAATTTCTGATCGATAATTCAACGCGGCACTAAACCTATAAATTTCACACCCCCATAAAATGGTCTATTTAAAATTTTCCGAAGTGCAACAACAAGCTGCGCGTTTCATTCGCGCCTGCGGAGGCATGATTTATTCAACATTTTTAAAACTATTTCCTGATCATCTTTATTACTGCACGGAATTACTGTGGAGTTCTTCGTGAAACATTTTTACTCGCTTTATGCGGTAACAGGGATTTTTTCTTGTATAAAATATTCTTTGTAAAAGCAGTTTCTGCAGACAAAGTTGCATTGTGAAAGGGAAAATATTTTCTTAAAGTGTACGGGTATGATAAACCCAAAAATTTTATACTTTACATATTTTTTTCAATAAGAGCAAGAGCATGTTAGCATAAATTATTTCATTTTTTTATATCTTAACTAATTGGAAGTATTTACTATTGGAAGCATATATTGCACATGAATACATACTTTTTTATATTCAAATATATGCGTATTATAATGCGCAAAACTGCCACTAATAAAGTATTCGATTACCGAGAACATGTAACAAGCTACTTACAACAATACCACAAAACTCTCTTTTACATACTCAGATTCTAGCAAAGCAAGCGAGGCAAGTCGATCGCATAATTTTTCAAGCACAAAATTCAAAAAATACGAGCTTCTTCCGCTGCTCTCTCAAGCATAAAGCCTATAAAGGGAGAAACTATAACGCATCAGTCTGGGGGGAGCGAACACCTGACACAGCCAGTGGAATAGGGGAAAGCAGTCGTGCGCTTACGCGAGCCCTCTTCTTCCTTTATTTTTCGTTCGTTTCCTTATCGCCAGATTTGTCGGGGATCCGCGCCTGCCCACTTCCGCTTCCTCGCTTCGGGCCTCGGGGCCCTGCGAAAGTTAGGACTCGCGTGCGGCCGCTTTTATTTTGGAAGCGTATACGGATGAGTGGATGGTGGGGTTTCGTTCACGGTGAAACGTGTGCACTTGTCGGAAGGTTCTTCGACGCTTCCTGTCTCTTTGTGTGGGTAAAGTTGGCTTTTTACAGGGAACATTTTTTTATGCGAATATTAAAATTCAGAATGTTCGAAGTATCTACGAGGAAGGGGCATAAGTAATTTTAAGACTTGGCGCTTAAGAGATGCCAGTTTCCACCTATGTTCACGAGTAATTTTTCAAAATTTATAGGATATTGGTGTTCTTGAGAATTAACAAATATGAAGCTTGATTGTTGTAACAAATATGAAAAACAGCTTTCAAACACTCGTGGTTCGTTTTAGGAAATGACTGAACCTCTTTGTATTTAATTATTGTACGTATCCATGATATACGTTTAATTTTGCTAATAAGGTACTGCATTCTTACATATTTAATATAGAATTGTAAAGTGAAACATTTCCATGTAACTGACTCTAACTCATGAAAAAATGTATCACTCGTATCTTTAGATCAAAATATCCTTGAAGTAATCTATTTTATATTCAAGAATATGCAATAAATTTAATAAATCTCTTACAACAATCTCTGACAATCCACTTGCATATAAATTATCTTATTTATAAATTAGAAGAATAAATAAGCTAAAAATTAACAATTTTTTAAAATCAAACAGTTCTTGTTGTTTTATTTACTTTATCCATTAAAATTATCTCAGCTTTAATTATACAGATAAATAAATAAAAATCAACAGAAATTACTCTTCAATGCTCCGATAAAGCCACGTTTCAATCAAAACCTAAATTACAATATCATGCAACCATCCAAAGCTGTCTCCATTAACCTTAATTTAAAACTCAACAACAAAAATCTAAACCCAACTCTTCTTTCTGTTTCAGGTGAGTCCCCGACAGATTAAAATGCCAGCGAGTCATCATTCCCGTAAGTCTCATCTGACCGCGCGTAATCTCGCCGCTCCGCCAGATTCTCTCAGGACTTGTCTTACCGCGGAAGTGCATGCAGGGCCCCCTACATTTTTTTCGCCCCCCCCCCCCCC
>UCOL01003613.1:0-18101 GCA_900474335.1 Ormyrus nitidulus | reverse complement strand
ATTTAATTGAGAACTATGTAAGATTTTGTAACAAGGATAAACGAGAAATTAAATAAAACAACTTGCTCCATTTACCTTTCGCCTACTTGCATCAGAACCCAAAGCTGCTTCTACAGTTGGAGCTGGTTCAACCGGAGCCCATGAAAATGATTCAGCATTCGAATCCATTCTAATAATAACTGGATGCCCCTTCAACTTTTCAAGCACCACTCTCAAGTGTTGCGCATAAACCGTAAAGTGACCCCAAATTTGAAATATGCTGAAATTGCATAAAATTTCAGGCAAGGAGTCAACACTTGTACACAAACAAAACAAGGTGAAGAGAATTGACTTAATTCAAGCACATGATACTTTGGATTAAAAATAATAATGGACACCCACGGAGTGTCACTTTCACCGATCAAAATTAGTGGCCTAAATCCCACTCCAGTTACCGTCGGTTCGCCCTCTTGATTCCAATAATATGGCTACTGAATTAAACAAATGTCTAAGTCTTTGTCCTCAGCTAACTGCCGCATTTCTGCCGCCACCCCCTTGGATCGCATACATTCAACTGCAGGATTTTTATGCAGGATTGCTCATCGCACAACTTTCGTTCAACTGAAATATCCATGCTTCGGCTTCTATCCATCCCTCCCGACTCAATACATAACTTCTGCCTTTTTTTTCTGCTGATTCACCTTCCACTGTGGCTTTTGAGGCCGCTTCCTCACTCTCACACTAACACTCTAATGTCTTGCTAAAGAGACGACGAGGGGAGTGCTTGAAAGCTGCATAGCAGCACTGTCAAGCCTCTTGAGTCTAATATAAGGCTGCCATCTCGCACCCTCACCGAGAGTACGTTTTGGAACACCCCTTAAAGCAGCACTGTCTAGCTTATTTAGGCTAACGTAAGGCTGCCATCTCACAACCTCACCGAGACTACCTTTCAGAACACTTAAAGGGCCCAGACGACTCCCTGCACCTGTAGCCAAAACACCCGCATCGGCCAGGTGAGTCACCGATGGGGTGCTGCGGTAGCTGGATAACGACGGTACGCAGGGCCCGCTTTCTCACCCCCGGACGCCGGTTCTGGGGATCTGACCCCCTGTCCCGTAAGATTATATACTTTCTTTGACTCCATCCATTTTTTTTTCGGTCTTGATCTGCCCCGGGTACTTTATCCCCGGTACCCACCATATCTGGTGAGCGTTCCCCGATCCGCCACCTGGGGAGGCGCCTGATGCGGGACCGGAAACCCGACACAAGTTTAACAGACGCACCGCAAGATTTAAGTATATCTCACTTCGGAAGTCGTAACTAATTTTTTTAGACAAACAATGGCACACAATTTACAAAGAGTTGTAAACCACCTTCACAGGCGTTCATCTTATTCACTTATATCATGTTTTATTTTACTTTGTCGAATGGATGAAGTTCAAATTGAAAGTATATAATAAGTAGATTAGGCAATGAGTGCGATTAATAGATGATTCCCTCAAGAATCGAGTTTAGCGCCCAAGCAAAGCATGGGCGATAAATAAGACGAGGATAGAAATCATCTTGAGCACGATTACGTATACTACTATTTTTCTTTACACATGCGTTGGAAAGGCCCTTTTTTGTGTCTTTTTTCTGTACGGAAAATGTGAAATCCATCATGCGTGCAAGCATAGTCCACTTTCTTCATTCTGTGCTTAGACCTCGTCACACGAAGACGTGTTTACATCTCGCTCTTCAAGCGTACCTCAATTAAGCTGTGTTACATAATCATTATCTACGTGTTATAAGTGTTTTTAACAGTGTTAGTTTTTCTGTGATCTGTGTTTAAGTGACGTTTTGCCGCTTCATTCCATCTTGACCACTATCGATAAAGGTCAATATATGCATAATACTATGCAACGTAGCTCAAATTCACAAATGACATGCGCCAACGTTAATTCATCTCGAATCCGCCCCACTAAAGAAGATACAATTATTTTGGACACCATGCAAGGATTAACCAATGATGATTATCTTGATGGACTTGAAGAATTCATGAATATTAGCAACGTAAGGTACATTTAAAAAATTTCCGGCAAACGAGTAATTGTTTATCTATCTAATAAAGAAGTAGTTCAAGAACTAAAAAATAAAAGCATCACAGTAAAAAATTATACATTGATCATCAAGCCATATGTAAATAATAATAAAAGAGTTGTCATATCAAACATCCAACCAATTATTCCCGATGAAATTTTAGTGGACATGCTAAAAAAGGAGGAATTAACATAGTATCTCTAATCTATAATATTAGAGCAAGCTGTTAAAAACCAGCAAGATCCCATGTACTGTCACTAAAGACGTCAGTTTTATATTAAAGAGGATGAAAAATATCTCACTGATTCACTTCAAATTAACATTGATAATACATCCTATTGGACTTATTAACTACGGAATCCATTCTCTGTTTCATGTGCAAACAAACGGGACACATAGCCAAACTGTGTCTGTTCAATCAAGACATTCCATCCTCCCATGTAAATAATCAAAGTCAAGAAAATTCCAATGATATCAATACTGGCGAAACTGCACAACATCTCAATGAAGCAGCACTTCTCGATCGGATTTGGCCTTACCTGCAAACACGGATGTAGCAAATGCTCCAAATACAACCACTATCCTACCTTTTGGTAGCTTCCTGAACCCAAACAAAATGGTTAAAATAGGAAATCAAAGGATTAAAAGGCGTAAGATCGCCGAAGAAATATCAGTTGAAAAGATAATTAAACAGATAAAAATCTTAGAAGAAAACCTGCAACCAGTGGCCGCGGTTTTCCAAGAACCCTCCAATCAACTACCAATTGATTTTAATAAATTTATGAACTTTTTAAAAGAAAGTTACTACAACGGTGATTTAATAACGGCAGCACAAGAACTCGCAGCTGATACTTCTCTGATTGTTTCAGTCATTGAAAAAGCTTACCCACTTGTAGACAATAAAAACTTGAAATCCAAACTCAGTAAAATAAAAAATAAAATTCTAGACTCAAATAAAAAGTCCAGTACATCAATTGAACAAACGGAGATTTATCAAAAAAGTGACACCTCTATCACTGATAGTAGAGCAGATAGCTAAACTCTTTTCAAGAATAAATACTAACAAGATTTTCAAATTTGTTTTGGATTGAGAGAAGTTTAAACCAATGTAAACACCGTGTTTCAAAAATTTTTTAATCTCTCGATATTCTAGTCTCTGTAGAGTCCTGGCTCTCTCTGAAAATCGCTGACACTAGCCTAAAAGCCTCTGAATTTCAAATTTTCCGCAAGGACAGAAAAGAAAATAGAGGAGGTGGAATTATATTTTTTGTAAAAAAACATCATAATTTTATGGTATTCGTATTGAAAATTGCGAACCAATATAATGTTAAAATTAAGGCACAGGCGCTGCCCTCTCTTCGAGTTTAGTTGAAAATTACGAAGGTTTGGCACTGCGAGCGAGCGCGATCATCAAATCAGCTAGCCGCTTTGAACAGATCAGACGTATTAGTCTTTTCAGTATTGCTATCTTAAGAGTAATTATAAGCGATATTTGTATCAAATCTAGATCGTGTTTAGAGGTTTCTTGGATCGATTAATTATTGTTAAAATAAATTGTGTTGAACAAGAAAAATTGGTGTCTATAAATTTATTTCTCCCTTGTGCTCTGCGGCTAAAATCTAACAGGTTATGGACCCAGCACGCTTCAACTGCGCAAGGGAGATGGTTTTGTACTAGAGGCTCTTTCTCTCCTAATTGGAAGTGTTGTATTGAATAAGTTTAAGCAGTGTGGTTACGAGTGAGCCGACATCGCAGAACGCGGGCATCTACAGGTCAGCACTGGTGATGAGGACTTTCAAGGAACAAATTTAGGACAGCAAAAATGTCTGAACAAAGAGACAAAGGTTGGTGGATTAACTTATAGAAAACGGACTCTAAATTGATGTTGACTCTAACTGATAAAATTTTAAAATTAGATTTTATTAATTTATTAGTTTTTCGTTGGTAGAGTGCAAAAGCAAGAATTAGAATCAGTGACGCGTTAGAAAAAGAGTCAAAAAAAGGATCTACAAAGAAAAACAAAACACGCTACCAACGAAAAGTCGCGTTCTCGGAAGTGCCTCCTTGATCGCGCGATGAATTGTTTGTGCGCACTGACAGTCGCCGAATTTCTAGAATAAGTTCGAGTGAGAGTGAGAGAAAACAAAATCGAGTCGGGTCGGTGCGAACGTACATTGGTGTGAGTTGGTGATCGCGCGCGGCATCAGCTAGACGGGCGCTGTAACATATGGTGCGTAAAAGTGTGTACCTGAATTCGAGACAACGTGCGCTAGCTGCTCGAGGTTAGAATCGCGCGCTAAGCAGATAACAAGCGTTGGATTACGGAACGCCGTACTAGCTTAAAGTGGCTGTGAAGGCGGTCATCAAGCTCTTCGGGATGTGTGTTGCCGGTAAGGAAGCACGCTTACCGACTAGGCAATTTGCGTGGGCACTCCGTTCGTGACAACTCGGAATTACTGATTTTAGTAAATTCCAAGTAACTAAATTTTCTGGAAGTATAAAATAAATTTTGAAGAGAAAAATAACGTTTAAAGATTAGATATGAATAGAGAGTTAAATAAATATGCGGTGCGGAAATTTCTGATGAAACAGAAATTTTGAATTTTGTGACAATACATCCTTGCAAAGAAGTCTACACCAATGTGACGATTGGAGGCAGATAGGGTTGTGTTTAGGGTTGGATTATTTTTCAATGCATACAATGCGAGGTATAGCGTCTAGTACGCGTTGAGGGATTGGGCTTGAGTTTGATTATTTCTTTAGTAAATTGTAAATTAAAGATCTCTTGGCTTTCCATGTGTACGTGCGTGTATGTGTAATGCAAGTTTCCGGGACGAATATGATAAATTTACATTTGGTGCCCAATGACTAAAATGATTATTTCTTTAGTAATTTTTCGCCAAAAACGGGGGAAAACGGCTTTCCACACTCAGAGGACGGTTGGTGATTGATTAGGTTATCTTTTAAATACACTGTTTAGATTAGATTTTGTATAGATTTTTGTATAAATTGTATAGATTTTGCAAGCTATTTCTGGCATCGAAATTTGCGGAGCATGCGGGAGTGAGCTTCCGTTACAATTTTACTAAACGAAAAACCTAACTCAACCCCAATCCCCTGGCACGTAGTAAACGAAGTTAAATGCAAAAAAATTACGATTTTTATGGATTTTTATAGTTCTCACCATGATAATTGAATCTAGGCCAATTTTGAGTAACATATTCGGATTCAGCGCATGAAAATGCATAGGAATACGCTTATTGTCGATTGATTTTAGAGGGTACCCTTTTCGGAAGAACATCCCAAGAAAAAAAACAACAGAATTCATAACAACAAGTCCCAATAACAACAAAATTAAGTTTGTTTGAATACCTGCGCACGTCGGAATCAGTGGAAACGAACGAGCTGATCAACTTGCTAAAGCAGCCATAAATGCAAACTATTCTAACGACATTAATATCCCCATTACAAATATCCGTTCTACATTCGAAATAAAATCGAAAACCCGCACTGCAAATAAAATTATAGAACTGGGTTCAAAGGTGCTGAATATTTCAAATATTTTTACAAACCCAATGCCAAACCTTGGTTTGCCTATTTCAACCTTCAAAGACAGGTCGTAGGTACATTGAACAGTAGAGTTACATTGAGGAGTAGAGTACATTGAGGAGTAGAAGTTACATTGAGGAGTAGAGCAAACCATTATAATCTTGCGGCTTCTCTTGCTCGAATTAATTTTATGAATAGCACTCCTTGCACCTGTAGTTCTTTTGAACAAGATCTCGACCACATATTTTGGAAATGTTCACTGTACGGTAAACAAAGAGAAATACTTGTAAAAAAACTTGAAAGTAGAAAAATCTACCTCCTGGTTAGAATAACATGTTTAGTTGTTAACATGCAACCCTCTCTCTGTAAAATTTTGTACGACTTCCAAAATTGTAACTCAAAAATCTACTGTATAAACGTTTTGTAAATATTCTTCAGAGAGAATGTAATACAGCTATTGTATTAGCTAAATAACTTCATATGAAGTTAATAAAGCTCAATAAAAAAATAAAAAAAATAAAAATAGCCCACTTTCCTGCACTAATGAGAGATTCAGAATTTTGCATACAGAAAACAATGGACACTCGCAAGGGCATTGTCTCGCATTTATCAAAAATAATATTGCGTGTGATATATGCGGGAACTTATTGCGCACGTATTTTGTTTATAACACTCGATTACGGTTCATAAACTCATCTTCGTCTTGTGCCACAAACAAAACACTCTCGGAATAATTCTCGCTCATGTATCGTACAATATCTTTTTATTTGACGAGTGCAAGGCCTGATTTAGCGCGTGCGCAAAATCGAATTTTGCGCACCGAGTATCAAAAACTATATTTGCGCATCAAGTTAGGAACGTATATTTAACACATGTTCCGATGGGCTACTTGCAGCTCGACGCTAGGTTCAAACGGTTATTTGATCATATATTTACAGGGTCGGAACTTCAAGGCCATCGAAACTCTGTTGCGATCTGGCCTGGCACCGTAGCAGCCGTTGGTGGCATAATTTCGGATATATTATTCGCTGTGTCTATTCGCACCATATCCATGGCATTTACGTGTTTTTATATAAATTTAGTTACTAAAGAAATTAAACTAAATAAACTAACCCACCCATAGTAGCACACTTTAACTAATATGTTTCTGTAAGCTGCTTCACTTGTAGGTTATTATTTCTTTAGTAATTTTCAGTAAAGTGTTTTCTATCCATTACATAATGTACTGTATTAACACGTGTTAATGTACTATATAGACACGTAAATTACGTGAAAATGGTACGAATAGACACAGCGTATATGATTTGTTGCATTGTCTGTCCTGAGTAAAATGCGACCTTCCTTGGATGGGCAAGTACTAACAATATTTATAATATTGGCGGTACTTGTGCGCACCAACGAGCGTCTGTTAGTATTCAAGTGCGCTACGGTACTTTCCGGTGCCTTCTCGGCCTCTTATCGCGCAACTAATTGAGTTCCTTGGCCCCGCTTTTCCACATTGAGCGTCCACAAGACTGTGAGTGTGACGCAGCGGACGCCACAGATGAGCCAAGGTCCGGAGTCCTCGTGCTTCCCGTCAATTCCGACCCTGGCGGGGTGCCTGTTTCTCCCTCGTTGAGCATGGCTCCCAGGAAGACTGTTTTTAATTAGTAGAGAGTGTTAGTGTGGAGTATGAGCAAGAGCGAGAGACAGTGTGTGAGAGAGTTAACACTTCGGGGCGTTGTACGAGAGCCGCATTTGCAAATACGCGGAAGCAGGTCCTGCGGACGACCGCCCCGTGGGAAAGTAAATGATTCTTATATTAAAGCATTAACAAATAATAATTATATCGTGTCCGAATACGATTACGCGGGAGCTGATCCTTTGGGCAATCGCTTTGCGGGAAAAAATAATCTCGTTGCCATCGGTGCGGCCCTAAACCTATCCGGCTAAATAATAATTACGTTGTACATGGCGAACGAATCAATTAGCACATCAAAAATGGCGATTCTGCCAGAATAGTGGCTGGTGGGATTCGTGCGGAAAACGAGGTGGTAATTGAAGTGCTATGTGATTCTTATAGTATACTATGTGAGAAAAATATTTCTTTTTTTGAGCCTTGTGAGCATAACAGTGAGTGAGTGTGAGTTTCGCGATTTTTTCAATTTTTTTGTAGTCGGCGCCTTAGAATCTCTAATCGCTCGATCGGGTGCCAAGGCATGTTGAGGAGGCTCTTCAATGCACCCGAAAATCCTGAAAATGTGATATGAATGTCGAAAAAAGTCTTAAATTTTCACTTCTATATATTTATATATAACATATTTTGATAATGAAAAATAAATTCCCATAAAGCTTTATGGTAACAACGAGAGAGATAGACGATACTTTCTAGTAAGATAAACAAAAAGGGAAAGAGTCTTATCGTTATATTTGCTCCAGTTTGGTGCATAAGCAATTGCACAAGCGGCTTGTCTTCTCAGCATCGGGATATCCTTCGAGACTAGTAGAAAAGTTGTATACTCATTTAAATTCAAGCAATCCCATCGCAGTTCCTCTGACTGTCTTAATAATCAGTCACAACTGGGCTCAAAAATGCGATATTTGTTGCCATTCTGTTGACTCTTCCTATCGTTCTAATAAGCATCTGATTTTACATCATCTTCAGGACTAATACTTTGAGGTACCTCTTGCAGATCTTTTTGGCAATGAATCCACCGTCTCGTTCACGTATATTATCTGTTTTTCGACCTTTCTGTTTCGCTCTAGCTCTGAGAATATATTTTTCCCAACTCAGGCACGAAATAGCCCTCATTTCACGATAGAAAGAAGCGTAGAAAATTGACCATTTCAAACGTTTGAGAAAATGTTTTGTCACAGCGGGGAATAAAGGCTTTATTCGCCGCTACAGCGGAGAGGCGTTTGTGAACTTTCTTATCATTAGGTGACTTTAAGATAGCACTATTGTAAACTGGCTTTTTCACAATTTTAACGGATTTATCATAGTACGGATCCAATTTTTCATTTCTAATTTTTTTTTTTTTTTTTTTTATTACATTTCTAAATTCCCTTAATCCCCGATAATCCCCTTCTTCCCCATTGAAATATTAGCTTTCAAGACAAATCTGTTGTTGGGTACTTCTTTTATTTCTCTTTGTTTAATTTTTATTTTCTATCATCAGTGGCATTTCAGATAGTTATAAAGTAAAAAAATGTAAGCATCTAACTTGTCATTGTTTTTTTTTGTTATCGAAATCCGAGTAATTTACCAAAATCTATTTCGAAGGGTGTATGCGACCATTATGCATCTTGTTGTTCTTATAATACATTAGGACTATATTCTATGGATTTTACTGCTTCATCGCTGCTAGTAGCATTTTTAATCTGGTTAGAATTTTAGGATCCTATAGACAGCGTTGTATTCATCAAAAGTCGGGTGACGGACGTACCGGTCTTGCCAGTCTTGCGAAATGGAATGCCCCTTTTGATAATTTTTTTTATATTTATAGCCTACCCAAGTTCTCTTTTCAAGTCTTATACTGCTTTGCATTGTTGCACTTACGTTGTTGAACTTGCGGACACACAGTTTACAGGTGATTCCAAAACAATAGCTTTTGATGTTATTAGACACTTGTAAATAAATACAGTGGTGTCCCAAAGTCAGTTTTCGGCAGAGATCGGGATCGAACCAGAGTCCTTCTGGTTAAAGGTCCGACACTCTACCAACTGAGCCATCGCTGCTCTTGTGATAATTAAGTATATCTTGTTGTTGGAGATAAGTTGATCAGCCACTAAGTGCTGCTAAAAATAGCCGTGATAAGACGTTCAGATGCCGTTCAAACTCTAAACTGCTTAGTTGATGCCCTCGATGCTCTGCTTCTCTTTTGCAATTCTGGATAAGATAGATCCTTAGAATTTTTTGTCTTTCGATTGACTCAAATGAAAGTGGCCAAATCACTACCCTCGAAATAGTTTTCGATTTCTTCGATAATTAATATTGGCTTGATATTTCTTACAAATAATTAATATTAATAACATATTATACAACTATCGAGATGCTCTGACGGAATAATACTTCCATTTTTGAAAGTTTTTTTTTATTTTACTGGTTTCTTTTTCTTTACTGACTTGTAAGCTAATAATTTAATGAGGGAAAAAGATATTTTCTTTTTCTTTTCGATTAATAACAATTTTTTTAAATACCCCCAAAATTGGATCCGACCTACATTCTTCATTAAAAATAAAAAATTAATCTTTATATCGGTCACCAAATAATAAAACATATCATGCAAACATCATCTTATGGACATATCATAATATAATATAAAACAGCAGCAAAGAATTCACGCATAATGAAAGTGATAAATCGTTTATAAAACTAAATATTATACATTTACGCGTGTTTATACGTGTATATATCGCATGCATACATTCGATTGATGTACAACATTACTAGATCATAAAATATAAAATGCAAGAAGTATCCCATCGTTACATTTTCTCCGACTTTGCGTGACGACGATGGAATAAGCAGCTAACGTTCTCATCATCGGGATATCTTCCGAGACTAGTAGATAAGTAATGTACTCATCTAACCTTAAATCTTCCTATCCCTTCCACCTCTATCATTTCCATTAAGTTGCGGCAGTGATTTTTTCCAGAATCTTACTAATTGGCTAGAGGATGCATTATTTGATGTCATTTCGCTTACTTTTCTATTGTTCTAATGAGCTTTCTGTTTTAAGCGCATCCTCTTCGGGACTACTATTTTGAGGTACCTGTTGCAGATCTCTTATACAGTTGACATTACTAATTCGGTTACGTATACTATCTCTTTTTCGATCTTCTCCCTTTTGCTCGTCAGAGTGTTTATCGATCAGCTACACTTCGAGTTGTTCTTTTTTCCGAATTGCGCATTACTTAATCGCCAGACATCATTTGGCCGCCTCTAATTAAAGTTTTCTTTAAAATTCGAGAATATGTGGAAAGTCGGTGCACCGTTACAAACTACCCCATTAATAGCCTTCGAGACTTCTTGGACGATACTCTGCGGAGTTGTTGATCGTTTTCTTGTTGTACTGCATTTTTTGCCGACGACGGCCTCCCTGGAATTGCTTAACCTGGCTCTGCTGCCTCGAACACCGGCTCAGAGGGACTGCTGTGGCCACGAGATAGCCCGTAGACTTTTTCGCGAACTTGCTCCTCTACTTCAAAGTTCAGTCGCGACCACCAAAATCAGCTCATCTTCGAACTGTAAGTACGTCCTTTCTAAACAAAGGTGTACATTTCCATTATATATTCAAGGAGAGCATAGAGTTGCATAGCTGCATGTTGCTACACTGCAGCTCGCACTTAAAAAGGAAAGAATGTTGACATAAAAATTGTTCAACTTATTATTAATTTTAAGAAAGTACAATCATTTCCGAAATATCATCTACTCAGTCGACTCACTGCATTCATAAATTTATAGAGAATCCTCAAAGTAGAAGGGTGTCTCCAGAATGGCAAGCTGTCATATGATGGAAAAAATCATTTTTTCGTCTCCTCACTCAAAATTCTCGGATCTCATCATCGAATTTTCTCACGATAATACCCTATGGTGGCACGGAGTTAACTTTGACGCAAATCAGACAGTTATGCTGAATCATTGGAGGTAGTGATTCATTGATATCTCTTTTACTACGATGTGTTTCATATGCTAGGAACACAGGCACATGTGCTCCGCAGTTCGTGTGTTAACTACAGCTAGTTCGAGTTTCTACATCAGGGACCTTCTCTCACGGAGGTGTTTATTACACTGGTCCTCTTGCACTCAAGGCCTAGCTGAACCGCCTTGCTATGACTGACAAGAGCTAGATTTATGTGTTTGTCTGCCTCTTCAACTCAGCCACTCATTTACAAGTTATATCAGATTACACAACAGTAGGATTCATTTCACTCCCAGAAGAGGGCTTCCATAGGCACTCTACTCAGATTGCGGCACCAATTTCGTTGAAGCTGAAAATGAACTGAAGAATCTTTTCAACAAGGTTTTCCTCAGAGTCAGGATTTCCTCATAGGCGATGCGATCAATTCACCACCCGAGTCTTCACTTTTAGACATCTCTTTAAGACAATTTTCAAACAAGGTGGCCAATTTATATGAAAGCGATGCCAGCACTTCTGAAATCTTCACGACAGCAAATGCAGGTCACATTAATGTGGCACCATCCAACTCATAAAATCCAGGTCTGTTTTTTTTGTTTACATCACGGACGGACACCTTCCCCCCGGAAAATGGCATATGACAAGTTCTGGAACATATTTGTGGACAAAGCTCTTTTAAATTACAGCCACCCCATCGAGTATCTGAGAAATTTCGGCGATATATTTGAGAATCTACTGACAAATTGACTCGAAAACGCGTTATATTATGTTATTTTGCTGACTTTTTCTATCACTCTGATGAGCGTCTGATTTTAATCACACGTCCTCTTCGGGACGACTAGTTTGAGATAACTTTTGCGTATCTCATATGCAGCGTACGTCACTTATGCTGCTAATTGTTCGACCAATCGCCTATCGAACAGCTACTCAAGATATTTGTTTCCTCAATTGCGCGTTAATTAAATAGCCAGTCATTGTTCGGTTGGGTCTAATTAGAGTTTTCATTAGAAGCCAAGTGTATCTGCAGAAGCAGATATTTCGTTGAAAATCATCTCACTACTATTCCTCGGGATTCTCTCACCGATACCCTGCGGAGCTGATTGATCGTTTTCTTATTGTTCTACCTTGCCTTCGGTTTCAAATTCGGTGTCTTACTTCAATAGTTGAAGTTACGCAACAGCTCTTTTCGGGAAAACTGACATGATGGGACCTACTACCCAAAGATAGTATTGAGGTAGCACGTTTTGCTAAATTGCAAAAATAAAGAAGAATCAGGCACTTCTTTTGGTTTTATTTTTATATCGTCTCACTGAAGGAAGATGATGAAAAAATCCTAAGCATAAAGTTACAGATGCACTAATTATTTACAAAACAAGACCAACTAGAAGCCTCTAAGGTTATTAGTTAACTTCAAACAAGCAGTTGAAGTTGCAAGTGATATTTTTGAAGTCTTCATGTCTTAGAAACAAACTAATCCAGAAATATAAAATTTCCTAAATTGTATATTTTATGAATACAATATTAAGTACCAAGTTTAAATGATATCTAAAAATAATTTTTAAGTTTTAAAGCTTAAGACATTTTTTTTGTTAATTGCAAATTGCGGTTTCTACAAAACAAGCTTCGGTCTGAGTAAATTGCCTACAGTCTTATGAAAATGATTGTTTTCAAAATAATGTCGAAATTTCCAAAATTTTAATTGTCGGTGGTGTGGTGTTTTGTTCACGGCACCCCCTCCCTTCTCCCATACTTCTGACGTATGTGTAAAACTTAATAGCTAGCGCAATTTTCATGTTTGAGTGTGTGAATGTAATGCAATGGAAGGCTTTTCCCAAATCAAAGCTTTGAAGATAAATTAGAGCATGATCCGATTATTAAAACTTAAAATAATTTATTAACGCAAGCAAATCAATAACACTGAATCTGTTGAAGACTAAAATCAAAAACAACACGCAAGCTTTATTCAGTCTATAAATAAATTCTGTGTGAACTATGACATTAAAATTTTCAAGGGACTTAGCAATATCGTCAATCGAACAGAAAAATAAACATGCGCATCTTACAAAGAAAGTACCCCAATCCGAACTCACCGATTACGTTGACTCTGAAATATGTTGTAATATATTAAAAAATAAGAATCAGGTGTTAATTTTTATCGACGGAAAAACATATTAAAGGGGTGAAAACCGCTTCTCAAATTTACCCCCAAAAACAGTTTTTACATACCCTTTTTTGTAATCAATATTGTTTAGTAAGAGCAAATGGGCAATAATCTTTATAAATAGTGTACCAAATTATGGAGAGTTTGATTTTTAAGGGTTGCAACCCCTATTTTTAATAGGCAAAAAACTAGAAATTTAACATGCATTTCTGGAGTAAGAAAAAGGAAAAATAATTAAATTATGACAAAATATACGTTTTTAGAAAGAAAATAGAAAAAAAAGTTGACATGTCTTTGCATGTTTATTGAAAAATATTTTGAGTGGTTAAAACCAGCCCTATTAATAAACATTAGTATCTTACATAATACAATGGCATGCTGATGTAGTGGCTTACGGGATGGTTTCAACCCCACCCATAATGCAACTAATAATTAGGCATCATACTGTTTTCCCTAGCGGAAAAAATAAATACAAACGACCGTTGATCTCTGAAAATATCAGAAGAAATCAGAAGAGAACTAAAGATAATAGAAAATAACTGCAGAAAAATGTCGGAATTGAAACTAAGACAACAATTGTTTGCGGTTTTCTTCAGTTATCAACAGTTATATTTGTTAAATGTGCTTTCAAAAAGTGAAGAAATCATTAGAAATCTGAATATAACAGTTTTATCCAGAAGAAGAATGGTAAAAACTGTATACAACGGTTGTATGCTGAAGAAAACAATTAACTAATATAGTTATTATTAATAATTACTAACTGTTTAAAAGTAAAGAAAAGTGAAGAAATTTAGATTCAATATTTTTTTAGAATTTTTTAAAGTAAACATAATCGTTGCTAAAGGAAGAAAACTGTTAATAAATGTAGTCATTGTCTATTTCGTCTGTTATTTGTTTGTCTATTATTTATTTTCTTTTTTATCTCCTGTTGACACTGGTCTCATTGTTGGACCCTACATGCCAAAAAAGAGCTAAAGTTTGAAGATTTTAGAGTTAAAGCTTCAAAACACTGATTGTCTAAAGATAAAATCGTTCACAAAAATGAATCTAGAAAAATTTTTTAATTTATTACCAAAAAAATTGTTGATATTAGTACAGAACTGGAAAAACAGGCTCTTACATTTGTTGCTAAGGTCAAGAAGTCTTTTAAAGAAATTGAAATTTTTAATACGTATAATACAGATCAAAGAGGATTTCAATTAGAAATGCATTCTAGAAGGACGCTTACAGTGGAAGGCGAATGTCAGATTCAATGTGTTGTACAATCAGTCTCATCGAAAAGACACAGTTATACTACACTACCTTTGATATAAGGTAAAGAATAAGTTTTGTCACCTCTGTTATTAGTATTGCAGGAAAAATCTGGCCAGATTAGACCAATTGCGGAATCTTAAATATTCAAATCTAAAAATGTATATGTAGAAGTATCTGTTTGGGAAAAATTAACTTCAAGTGAGTATTTGCGTTTAACAATTTAATATTATTTAAAGATAAGTGTAAGCTATTACTAAAATATTCAGTTAATTTTTCAGTTAATTTTTAAAGAAAATATTTCATCCAAATGTTGGCCCTACCATTATACTGCTGCTAAATTTTAGGAATGGTCGCTGCGATCGGGTAATTCAAAATATCATTCCAGATAATAAGATCATTACAGTTATGAAAATTCAAACAGGAACAACAGGAACAATGCAGGGGTAATATATGTATGGGTTTTGAGTGTGGAAAATTGTTGTTCGACATTTTTCAGGTAATATCAAATAATTAGAATAGAATAGAATAGAATTTCATTAAAATTTGTCCACATTATTTTCATAAGAAACAGATGTTCAAACCACTACAATATCAGAATTATCATAAAAAGCAAATAATGAAGAAAAACAACTTCAGGGGTGGGTTTGAAGGCACCCTCTAAGTCACTATGTCAGCATGCAACTTAATTTTTACTATATTTTTATTACAACGACGACTACCAAGTACAAAATATTAAAAGTTATTTGAAAACCATCGTATTATGTAAGATACTAATTTTTATTAATAGACCCTTTAAAAAAAGTACTTTTTGTTACGGTTGTGTTCGCACCATATTCACGTAATTTACGTATTTTTATATATTAAGTTACTAAAGAAATTATACTAAATGCACACTTTAACTAATTTGTTTCTTTGAGCTCGTTCACTTTTAGGTTATTTCTTTAGTAATTTTCAGTAAAGCGATATCTATCAACTAAATAGTGTACTATATTAACATACTACATAGACACGTAAATTACGTGGATATGGTGCGAATAGATATAGCCTTTTGTCACAAGGGCGTAAAATAGACTTTAACGGCTCGAGCGCGGTCGCGCTAGAGTGTAAAAGTCTAATTACCCGTCTGATGAACATTATGTTTCGAAGCACGGGTGTATAAATTCAATTTTATTTGCTGTATTGCAGAGGCGTAAAATTGCGTATTATACCCGTACTAGACAAAAAATTCAATTTTACATTGTTCTGTAGAAGGGCATAAAATCGCAATTTACGCCGGCAAAACAAGTCGTAAAATCGCATTTTGCGCCCACAAAACAGGGCGTAATATCGAATTTGACGCACCCCTGTATCGAACAAAATTTTTTTTTAAACAAGCAAAGACATATCAACTTTATTTTTCTATTTTCTTCTTAAACGTATATATTTTGTCATAATTGAACTATTTTTCAACTTTTTACTGTAGAAGTTTATGTCAAGTTTCTAGTTTTTGGCCTCTTAAAAATCGGAGTTGCAACCCCCAAAAATTAAACCTCCCAGAATTTGGTACACTATTTATAAAGATTATTATCCATTTAGTTTTACTAAAAACTATTGCTTACAATAAAAGATATTTGAAAAAGAAACTGTTTTGGGAGTAAACTTTAAGATCGCTTTTCACCCCTTCAATATGTTTTTTCGCAAATAAAAAGAAACACGTATCTGTTATTGTTTAATGTACTATAGCATATCCAAGAATCATTAAAATTGGTGAGGTCGGGTTGGGCTACTTTCGTTGTTAGGGGGGGGGGGGGGGGGGGATACAGCGGCGGATTACTCCACAAGATACGGCGGCTTGATTCGAAAACGGTCAGCACGTTTCCGGCCTTTCTCGCTCTCGTTCGGGCCGCTATAAATCTTGCTCCACGTCGTACTGCTCTGTTATACTGTAGTTATCTGCCTCAGATTGTAGCTCTCTGCTTTATTCAATGCGTACCGTTGTTTTTGTCAAAGACTTGTTCACTCACATTTAAATCACATTTGATTACACGATGATTTCATGATACCGGAAAATTTTTAATTAAGGTAAAGAATTATTGAACTAGTAATATAAATTAGCTAACTTATTTGAGTATATTTGTTTTATTTTACACATTTAGCTATCAACTTGATTCGGCGAAATAAGTATAAATCAACATCCCAGAGAGACACAGGATAGATTCACTACATAAAATAAATCTATAAACCATCATCTCGGACAGACGAAAGATAAATTGCTTTAATAAAAGAGATCTGTAAACAATTAACCCAGACAAGTGGACGACAGAATGTTTATATAACAAACTAGACATAAACTAACAATCCGAACTGGCGGAGAATAGACTGGTTAAATAAAATAAATCTATAAACCATTATCCCGAACAGGCAGGGGATATATTGATACATATGAAATATATCTAGAAACTAACAAGCTGGACAGGCGGGGGATAGATAGTTTAAATAAAATAAATCCTTAAAAATTAACATGCGCAGGCAAGGAATAAATTTATTACATAAAACAAATCTATAAATCAAAATCCAGACACAGGGTCGCCAGATTGGTTAAATAAAATAAATCGATAACAAACCATTTGCCCGGGCAGACAGGAAACAGATGAATTGAATAAAATAAATCTATTGTAAAGTGTGAAAATCCTTCTTACATTCTCTCCTTCTGGCTTGTAATATTATACAAAATATTAATCTTTCTAAGATTGTTTACAGGTCAGCGACGTCGTAGCAGAAGCCAAGAGTGCGCGAAGTTCAGCTATGAGAGTGGGGAGGAAGAGAGAGAGCCTTGCGCTAGGAAAAAGCCGCGGTACTAATTAGAGATTTTTGGGACTTCGACCGGATCACATTGATTGTTAACGAACGAGCTTTGATCTTGCTGATCTTTTGAGGCGCTTTTCGCGGCGATCTTTTCGTGCATATTTTTCTGACTTGTTCGGTGCGAATCGATTGTTAGTTGTGCGGCGCTGTGCACCTTCGTTGCACTGGGTCAATTGCGATTCTGCACCTTTAACGCAACCTCTAAGGCCTTATCCTGGACGGCGAGCGAGCGATACGACCGTGGAGCCGATCACCAAATGTAAGTGTTAACTCTCTAGGTATCTCTCTTTTCTTAGCTTCGCGGATCCTCCATTCTGTCCGTCAGTTTCTCGCGAAAAGGCTTGCGCGCGAATGCTTCGCGAGAGTTCGCTGTAACCGAAAAGCGACTTAATAAACTTTAATTTTTATTTATTTTATCTTTAGCTGTGCGTTGCTGATTTTGCGCGACGACCGTGCGAGCCTCTCTCTCTCCTATCCGTCTATTTCCTTGTGGATGAGCCGGGGCTTTGCTAGTTGGGGGCGTGTTCTCGCACGCTACAATAAACTTGGTTGTATCAACCGGGGTTATAACGGCCTTGCACCGGGCAACATTGTACCCTCCGTCATCGCAGAGT
>UCOL01003612.1:0-18161 GCA_900474335.1 Ormyrus nitidulus | reverse complement strand
TCGTCTAATTCTTCGTGAACTTTTTTCTGTATATCTAGATTATTTCCAAGACAGAAAAGAGCCCAACTGATGGCTATCCCGGTAGTATCATGACCCTTGATTTCAAAAGAAATACAAAAAAATAAAAGTATGTTTGGACGAAAAAGAAAATTTGAACGAAATATAAAAATTTATTATTAAATTATTAGTTATTGTTAAATTATTATACAAAAAACTTGCAACTATTTCTTATAGGCAGTGTTGTTACAAAGCTAGTTAATTTGAGTCTTTTTTATTTAGAAAAGTAAAAAAAAAAAGGAATTACCCCGGCCATAAACGTGTCCACTTGTTCTTTAATTTCTTCTAAAGATAATGAATTTGAATTAGTTTCATTTAAATCTATCAAAAGATCGAGAAAAGCTTTTGCCTTTTTTCTGCCTTAAATATTAATTGAATATAAATTAATTAGATATTACCATTTATAAAATTACAATAAGCTCAATTAAAAATTGCAATTACCTATGTCTTGATCAATGTTTTCAATTTCTTCTTGTGGCTTATCTTTGTTGTCTTTTTTTATTTTATATTTTTCATTAATCACCTGCAATAACAATTTTGGCCTTTCATATAAATGTAATATTAGATACTTACAACAATAATGAAAAAAACTACAGTACCTTCATTGTGAATTCATGCATTGTTTTTAAAAAACGGCTATATTCTTTTCCGTTACCAAACGTATTAAAAATAAAGTCTGATCTATACCAAAGTCTTACATATCTATATACTGCCAGCACCGCATATCTACAATTAAAATATCGTTTTTAAGTTGATATCATCGTTAATAATTTTTACTTACCATAATAATATTTGAAATTACTTATGTGCAGCTTTAACGTAATCATTTAATGGTTTTCTTTGTACATCCATGTTTACACCCATCGCTATTTCACAAAATGTATCCAGCGTAAATTTAATAGCTAATGGATAAATATTGACTGACTGCTTTGGATTTTCTTCTATTTGCAATCTGATGCAATCATTCAATATGTCACTCTTATTTAAAACCGTATTGATAAACTCATCAAGGATATCAAAATGAAAGGCTGGCGTTATTAAACGTCTGTTTTTATGCCACGCATCACCTGCAATAATTTTAATCAAATAACATTTTTTTTGTGCCAAGATTTGCAGCATTCGTTTTTAATTTGTCGGTTTTGTATCGCTTGATCATCATTAGTAATAGTTATTAAAAAAATTACGTACCAGTGGAAGTTAAAAGGCCATTTCCTAGCCAGTCTGCTAAAATTTTATATAATCTTGATTTTCGTATAAGAGTTTGGCTACGTAATATTATCTATAAATGTACATTGCTTGTTATCCTTTCATATTCTCATTAAAATTAAAAAAATTTTAGAAACAATTAATGTCCTACCTACCTGCATTTGGTGAGGTTTTCGTATGTGTATGACAGGGAACGTAGCCAACCAGATAAGGACCAATCCATTTTTAAACTGATACTGTAAGTCCATCATGCGTTGAAATAAATCTAAAAGTATAAGAATCTATAAACCTCAGCTTCATTGCAACAGCAATTGACCTTCATAGAATCTGTGAGAATTCTACGAAAAATTGCGTTAAAAAGGATGAGTTAACTAGTTGCCGTTTTATTTTTCTTTATTAAATAACGCATTTCAGTAAATTTTAATAGTATACTGCGTGTGCAAACAAAACATTAAAATTATGTTTTGGACTTTCTAAAATGTATAGTATTCTGAAGTTGTATTTATGAAAAATAATTTTAATGAAGAAGAAAACTTCCATATACATTTTTTTAACGTTTGTATATAGAAATTTTTTTACAGTATAATGTAATGTTAAAATTAAATTACCTTCTTTAGCGACTTTCCTAAATTTCCACATTATACCTATAAATGGTAAAGTATCCGGTCCTGGTATCAATGCCAATTGTTTTCTTTGGGCTAAATGGCTGTAGGCCCATGATATAATTTGTGATAAAATAAAACATGTTATCAGCAATGCAATAGCTAAAGCAATCGTATCCATGCTAATTCATATAGCTTTAAAATAAATTATTCATAAATTTTAACAATCGTTTTGATCTACTGACAATGAAAACGTAATTGATATGACAAAATAGTCGTGTAGCTGCTGCAATTGCCTGTACACTTTTGGCTCAATCAGAAAATTAGAACTTTGAATACATCGTGCAGGTATAAATACTAACGCGTGAGTGTGAGAGGAGTGAAGGTACGCTTTATAATTATAAACAAATTGATAAAATCCGATAAAATTTTGAAGTTTCTTATCCGGTACTCAATCAAAAATTTTGATCTGATTCTATCGACATGAAGTTTTTTATCTGAGTTTATCGTAATTCTATGAATTATTAATTTATTTAAAAGAATCCTGGAATCTGGAATAGCCAGAAATAAGACTTCTTGTTTATTTCTGGCTATTCGCTAATTAATAATTGCTTATTTTCGCCACGTTTTTGAAGCAAAAGATTGCTGTTTTTTGTTTCGTGACCAATTTTAAATAATAAAAATACACTGAGAGAAATTTTCTACTCAAAATTGCTATACCTTTTCGTAATGCGGGGAAAAACTTGCATTATCCCAAAAAAATTACTATTACTATATACTAAAATTTAATACAAATATTTTTACTACAATTGTATTAAGTTTATACTACATAAATTTATACAAATGGTACTTAGTATAGTAATTTTTTAGGATAATGCAAGTTTGTCTCCGCATTACTAAAAGTTATTATAATTTTTAGTAGAACATTTATCTCAGTGTAGGGAACTTGCATGTAAAAATCTGTTAGGTCCATCAGAATATGAAAAAATAATCAACACGTATTTTTTCTTCTTCAACAAAGATTAAACAGATTAAACGTCTGTCCTGTCGTGACGTTGTCACGCGTCATTTTCAACCTTTCATATCAACGTTGATATTTATATAATTGAAAAAAAAACAAATATGTGTCGATTATTTTTTGATATTCTGACGGACTTAATAGACTTTTTCATGCAAGTACTTCCCCAGAAGTAAATAAATTAAGAAATTAATAAATAAATCAATTAACTAATAAATAAGTAAATTAATTTTAAAAATTACCAATATTTAAAATAAGTAAATTAATTTATAAATTACCAATATTTAAAAAAATAGTTTGAAAAAATATTACAAGAAAGTTAGTTTATTTTTCAAATTTTATTTAAATTAAGTGTAATATAATTAATTTATATATTAAATACATAAATTTCATACAAAATATAAGTTTAAATATAATCATTCTGCCTATTTAGCTGCATCGCATAAAATATTCCTCACTCCAGAAGTTAGATATGTTATATCATAGTATATGTTTTAAATAACATTACTTAAAAATTAACAATTCTTAAATAAGGTGACATAAATAGTGTAACATTTTTCAGTAATACATTCTTCATGAACTGTAATTATAAACAAAATGTTATAATAGTTTGAGTATACTTCTGTACGTAAGTTAAAATTTGATCATACTGTATAGTAGTTGTTTTTATTTTATTCTATCTAGTAATAGTTTACTTCCTATTTCGTGGCTCAAAGTATAAGTCCAGAATTTCGTTATGAGGCGTTAAAACTAATTGAACATTAAGTTTGATATCCTCTGACTTTTCTACGCTTTTAACGGTCCACTTTCTCAAAACTGATACTAAAACAATTTTTAATAATAAAGCAGCGAATTTCTGACCAATACAATTTCTTGGTCCCGCACTGAATGGGATATAGGCGTAAGGGTGTCTTCCACGACTGTTTTCAGGCAAGAAACGGTCTGGATCAAACTTCATAGGGTTTTCCCAAACATCAGGATCGCGATGAAGAAGTAGAATCTCCAAAACTACTATAGCATGTTTCGGAATGACGTGATCGTCTAAACATTTAGGTGTATAATTATTTATAGATAATTATTTCGTTTAAAGTAATGGTTAAATTTTTGTACCTATAGTGACATCGTGATCTAATAATCTGCTAACAACAGGTGCACTGGGATAAAGGCGGAGAGCTTCTTTTATCACTCTATCCAAATATTTCAATTCCATTAATTGTTGTTTAGTAGGTGGTTTGTCATCGGTTCCGAGTACATCGTCTAATTCTTCGTGAACTTTTTTCTGTATATCTAGATTATTTCCAAGACAGAAAAGAGCCCAACTGATGGCTATTCCGGTAGTATCATGACCCTTGATTTCAAAAGAAATACAGAAAAATAAATTATTGTTTGGCAATGTATATAAAAAGAAAATTTGAACTAAAAATAAAAATTTATTATAAAATTATTAATTATTGTTAAATTATTATATAAAAATCTTGCAACTATTTCTTATAGGCAGTGTTATTACAAAGCTAGTTAATTTGAGTCTTTTTTATTGTTTAGAAATTTAAAACGGAACTACAAGCAATTACCCCGAACATGAACGTGTCCACTTGTTCTCTAATTTCTTCTAAAGATAACGAATTTGAATTAGCTTCGCTTAAATCTATCAAAAGATCAAGAAAAGCTTTTGGCTTCTTTCTACCTTAAATATTAATAGAATTTAAATCTATTAGATATTATCATACATAAAATTACAATGCATAAAATTATTATGCTCAATTAAAAATTGCAGTTACCTATGTCTTCATTAATGGTTTTAATTTCTTCTTGTGACTTATTTTTGTTATCTTCTTTTATTTTAGACTTTTCATTAATCACCTACAATAACAATTTTTATCTTTATATAAATGTAATATTAGGTACATGCAAAATTAATAAAACATTGCAATACCTTCATTGTAAATTCGTGCATTGTTTTTATGCACTGGTTATATTCTTTCCCGTCACCAAACGTATTAAAAATAAAATCTGATCTATACCAAAGCCTTAAAGATCTATATATTGTCATTTCCGCGAATCTGCAATTAAAATATAATTTTCAACTTCATATCATCGTTAATCATTTTTTATTACCGCAGTAATATTTGAAATTACTTATGTAGAGCTTTAACGTAATCATTTAATGGTTTCCTTTGTAAATCCATGTCTACACCCATCACTGTTTCACAAACTGTATCCAGCGTAAATTTAATAGCTAATGGAAAAATATTGACTGGCTGCTTTGGATTTTCTTCTATTTGCAATCTGATGCGATCATTTAATATTTCACTCTTATCTAAAATCGCATTGATATATTCATCAAGGATAACAAAATGAAAGGCTGGCGTTATTAGACGTCTGCTGTTATGCCACGTATCACCTGCAATAATTTTAATCAAATAACATTCCTCTTTGTGGCAATATTTCAACATTCGTTTTTAATTTGTCGGCTTTGTATCGCTTGATTATCATTAATAATAGGCAGCAATTAAAATTACTTACCGGTGGAAGTTAAAAGACCATTACCTAGCCAGTATGCTAAAAAGTTATATAATTTTGATTTTCGAATGAGAGTTTGGCTGCGTAATATTACCTATAAATGTGCATTGCTTGTTATCCTTTCATATTCTCATTAAAATTAAAAAAGGAATTTAGAAACAATATCCTTCCTACCTCCATTTGGGAAGGTTTTCGTATGTGTATGGAAGGAAAAGTAGCAAACCAGATAAGGACCATTCCATTTTTAAATTGATACTGTAAGTCCATCATGTATTCAAATAAATCTAAAAGTATAAGAATCTATAAACCTCAGCTTCATTGCAACAGCAATTGACCTTCGTAGAATCTGTGAGAATTCTACGTAAAATTGCGTTAAAAAGGATGAGTTAACTAGTTGCCGTCTTTTTTTATGTCATTAAAAAACTCATTTCATTAAATTTTAATAGTATATTGTGTGTGCAAACAAAACATTAAAATTATATTTTGGACTTTTTAAAATATATAGTATTCTGAAGTTATATTTATAAAAAATAATTGTAATGAAGAGGAAAACTTCTATATACATTTTTTTAACATTTGTTTATAGAAATTTTCTTACAGTGTAAAATGCATTAAAATTAAATTATACCTTCTTTAGGGATTTTCATTACTTTCCACATCATACCGATAAACGGCAAAGTATCCGGTCCTGGTATCGATGCCAATTGTTTTCTTTGGGTTAAGTGGCTATAGGCCCATGATAAAATTTTTGATAAAATAAAATATGTTATCAGCAATATAATAGCTAAAACGATTGTATCCATGTTAATTCATGTAGCTTTAAAATAATCATTCACAAACTTTCAAAATCGTTTTGATCAACTGGCAATGAAAACGTAACTGATCACAATGGTCGTCTAGCTGCTGCAATTGCCTGCACACTTCTGACTCAATCGGAAAAGTAGAACTTTCAATGCACCATATAGGTGTATACACACTAACGCGTGAGGGCGGAAGGAGAGGGTATGCTTTCTTTAACAGTAATTTGCGCATGCGTGGTAGTTTAAGACGACAAAGAATAATGATGACTTGCAAAACTTTTTTTTTAAATGTGGGATGATAAGCAGTTTAGTTTTCCGTTGTTTCAAGGTAAATTATATTTTTGTATTAGTTCTTGATAATATAGTATACTGGCGATTGCAAGACGGAATGGAACTTAGTACAGCTATATAGTTATAGGATTATTAGATAAAAATATATCAGATTTATGTATAATTTACCATAATATTTAACAATTTTTTTACGATTAATAATTTTTTATAACAATTTTGCAAAAACGTAAATTTCTTCTAGTACTGTAATAAAAATATTTTTATTAAAAAATATTTTGTGAATAGTCTAATTTCAGCTATTATAATAATGAACCACAAATAATAAATTGGTTTCCGGAATTATTTTCATATTACCTTATCATTCAAATGTTAATTGAGTAAAAACTCAGATTATCACTATCGTAAACTGTTTTGAAAATATCATAAAATATCCTATAAAATGTATCTTATTCATTCTGGTGCAAATACGCACTTTAAGTCCTACAAAATTAGTTTTATAAGATTTTCTCAATAGTGAAATTTTCATGGTTATCTATAATTGATTACCTATTAGAGTGGGGTAAAAATATAATGAAATATAAATCAGAATGTTTATAATTAGTTTATCAAAATGCAATATGACATCAAATTATTTTTACATAATTTTTAGCAAAACATTATGAAGCCATTATCGGTACTAACTATATATAAATATTGATAATTGAATAAGTTTTAAAAATCAATTATAGTTATTTCGTCGATATTATTTAATTATACACACTTCTGTTTATACACAAATAGATATAGAGATATTTTTACATAATAGCCGAGTAACTGGTTACAAGATTGCGTATACATAAATTTTTAATTTAAATTTTAAACTATTGTGATTTAAGAAAATTCATTAAAATTTTTTTCTTCAAAAAATAAATTGTCTTACATGATTTTTTTACTAATTACATTAAATTAATTAATTAAATACTGATTCAAAATTACTTAAAAACAACATATTTTCATAGGTACCCTGATAACACAAAACGTTTAAATAACGTTTCTAAGCCGTTATAAATAATACGAAATAACGCATTTTCCTAACATATAAAATAATGTATGAAAAACTTGTTTTAAACGTTTAAGCGATTAGACGACGTTATAAATACATTTTTAAATATATTTTAAACCTTCGATAACATAAGCAGATACTTCGTTGGCAGGAGGATATATGAGAATAGCACCTTGGAAATCGAGAGATCATTTTTTATATTTAACTCTCCAGTAATTATTTTATTTCCTAAATAAGGGTATTTTTTTTTGTTAATTTTGTCAATTAAGTGCTCAAAGTACTAAATCCCTGCACTAATTCAGTATTAAATAAATGGACCTTTGCATGAGAAAATTAATAATAATACTTGACTTACTGATAATTTATTTAATTCCTTTCTTTGGTTTGATTCCTATTTAAATATTATTTTGTAAATTTTGCAAAGAATCTATGTTTTAAAGAATTTAAATTTCTAAAGTAAGAATATTTTCAAGAAAATTTACATTTTTTAGTGATTACTTCCTTCTGAAGACCAGAAATGGAATTTTGAAATCTTAGTTTGACCTACCATAAAGAATGCAAGTCAAGTGAATTTTCACCCTATACTCTGAAAGAATGTAATATTTCCTCACACTCAGGTTGTTCACTTGGTAAACTTTTTCAATAAATGTTTCAAGAATTGAAAAACCTCTTGAGAATGAGGAAAATCAAAGCAATTCAAAATCTTATCAATAATTGTAAACCTGAAAATAATAAATATTTGTCACTAAAAAGTACACTAATTTGACTTATTATTAGCTTCTTTGCATAACTATAGAATACGACTAATCCCTCGAGTAGTGGATTAGGTGTTTCGCAAGACCAGATCTGAAAATTTTGTTCTATCATCTTTGCCTATTATGGACAATGAAATTTAATGTAGTGTTATGTAGTCTTCCAACTTCTGTTCTCGAACTACACTCATTCTAAATCAACTTCATCTTTTTCTCAGGACTCATTTCTGATGCATCAATTTCTTCTGTTGTTGATGATTCAGGAGAATTGTTAAATGTGTCTGAAATATTGGCCATTATCTTATCTTGTGAATTAGCAATAAATTGAAGAATGGCTTTCTTAAGATGCTGAAATTCATAATAGCACTCAGCTAAAGAAGAATTATAAAATATATTCTCTGCTGTTAAATTGGAGCTGAGCACAGTGCCGCAAATAAATTTATGTCTTTTTAAACCGCATTTATCTGCAGCAGCTATGACATTCTCAGTTATATTTTTAACAATGTGTTCATTAATTGTACCAGTATAAATATAAACCAATACTTCATTCATAACTTCACCATCTATAGCTTTAATGGTAACCTTGTTTTCTTTGGTTTTCTACTTTTGAGAGTGAAACACTGCATTAAAAACTGAACTTCTTGCAGAAATTACTGCTTTATGTACTTTGAATTCTTCTTGTTCTGTAAGAAGTGTTACATTACTTAAATTTTCATTTTGTTTTCATTTGATAATACTACAAATTTGCTTTGATTACATAAGAAAATATTTGAGGTTCATAGAACACAAAAATACAAAATTCACAAATCAAAAATAGTTCTGACTTTTTAGTACTTTAAACAAACGATTTCAGTTGCTTTTCTTCTTCTTCACCAAATGCTTGTCTAACCTAATAGTGAAAATACTAAAAATTTTGTGGAATTTGTAAATTCGAAATAGCATAATCGTATTACGCAATGTATATTCATTAGTCAGATTGGCTAGCTTTGCTAAAGCAATTATTCAAATTGTTTTTAGCGAACCCACCATACGTCCGAACCTCATTGAGCGCACGACACAGATTCACTGGCAGCCGCATACGGTTCTACTTCGATAATTTTGCTATTGATTTGACGAACAAACGTATGCAGCTGCGGGAACAAATATTCGCTTTTAGCACTCGGCAAAAAAAATTCATTTATCGTTTTTGCTAAATTTGGCCATGAACAAATTAAAGGTATTTCGCGCAATTCACAATTAAATTTCGAAAGAGGATTATTTTTGTTTTTTATTGCAGGTATATATGGAAAACGGTGTTTATTTAAACTCGAAAATATTGTTCTGGAACGGAATTTTGCCGGAAATATTCAAAAGGTACAATTTAAGTGAAAGAATTAATAAAAGAATAATAATATTAATAAAACGGGAGAATTTAATTTTCGTTTATTAATTTAAGAAAATTCCATTTTTATATCCATTAAACCCAAATTAAAAAGAATTAGTCATGACTTTATTTTACTCAATAAATTTGATAAAGCCTCTGAAAATTCATTAATTTTAATAATAAATTATTTGGTAAGAACAATATAAATAATTTGTTCTAAAAAAGTTAATTACGATATTTCCTCTTGAATTCAGGTCATTAATACAAACGTCATCCAGCAGCAAAACTCGTCAGTCACAGAGATCCACTAAAATTCCATCAAGAATGAAAAGTTTCAATCGCTTTCTTATCCCCTGCTAAACCGTCGAAAAAAGCTCGACGCGTCCTGGCTTTCCCGAGCTTTTTCCGCCGGCTGATGCAACGCCGCGGCAGTCGATTGATGCGCGCGTCTTCGACTTTTTGCGCGCATTGATGGATGTTCCTCGTTGAATGGCAAAAAGCCGATTGGCCATGAAAACGCCGCTGCCTGTTTTGAGCCGAGCCGCTGACTGGCTGGGTTTTCACACTTTTACATCGGATTTTAGATTTTTGATAAATGGACGCGAAACGACAGTTTTATTGCAAGCTTACGAGCGTTTTTGAGGTGTTTCTCACGGGGATGAAAGTAATTAATGGATAAGTCAATTACTATAAAATAAAATTTTATCAGCAGTAGATTGAAAATAGAAAGAATTGGAATGGGCTTTACAGAAACAATTAAAACTTTCAAGTATTGTAATTAATGAATACTTTGGTGAATTTATTTAAAATAATACAAATCAAGTTGTTTACTCCTATTGAAGAGTGAAAAGAACTTTGAATACGCGATAGACGAGTGATTGGATCCGAGAGCTTTCTGCGCAGGAATTGTAGCGAAACATAAAGCTTTTCGTCATAGGTAGAATTTCTGGCTGTTTCTAGACTATTTCGCATTTTGCTCAAAATGCCCGGATTTCCGTTTTTTACTTCGCGCTTTCCGCTTTTAAAGTTATTGAGACTTTGCTCGTTTTTACGATTCACTTAAGTTCCGCCGTATCTCAGAATTTTCGAAACACTATAAAGGGAGAAGTTGTAAGCGACCATTTTCCACTTTATTCTCAACGCGCTCACTTCAGCATTTTCCTTTTATAAAATTTCTCTCCGCGCGGCATTAGATAATAGGAAAAACATTATTTTTTTTTCCCGCGTCGAATTCCGCGCCGCGGAAACGAAAGACACAAACAACAAGCAGAAGCACCGACTAATTGAACCCGTTACGCAATTAGACGCGCGGGGATGAGGACGCTCCGTGCGACGTCACGATTCGCGATCCCTTAATCAGCGCGCGCGAAATCCCCGCTTGTTTTTCTGAAACCGGAGTCGCGCGCTATTCTTCGGGCTAAAAAAGGCATTTTCGCTTGCTTTCCTGAGGGTTTAATTAAAGGCGCGCGCGAATCTGCGCAGTTCGAGCGGAGAAAAAGGTATAGCTAGGGAGCTTTGTTGAATTTAGCCTATACGTATACCGGCAGGCTGGGAAATTAAAAGCACTTGCTTTTTGTGTTTCTCGATAGTTGTTGTTTGATTAAGTTTGCATTCATTGTATCTGGAATGTTTTAAGTACTTTGGGTGGAGCGTTATTAAAAAAATTTTAATCTGTATGTTTACAAAAAATTCGAATCCACTCTATCAGTTTTTCTTTTCACGTTAAATAAATACTCGAGCACTAAAATCGATTACTTAGCCAGAGCATAAAACAGGAATCACCAACCGAGCTGCAAAATCCACTCACAAACGTACACGACTCTAATATCCACACGAGATTCCCGCACTCGAAAACCATTACGCAGCGCGCCGATTGAATTTATCTCCCCGTGAACGAAAAGGAAAATCAATTCACAACCTCGCCGCCGTATCGCCGAGTACAGATCTGTGATTTACGCCTACGCTCCCTCGATGTAATACGTTACACGGAGACAGTGCAGATTGAAGCGACCGATACAGCTGCCGTTCGCTCGCTAAAATTTATCTATAATAATAAAGCCGCACGAGAGAGAGAGAGAGAGTGAGTTAACCGCCTTTATCGCGAGGCTCGCATCTCGCGTACATACAATCCGTCAGTGGGTCGGCTCTATCGAGGAACGCGTCGTCTTGTTAGACGAGGAGACTTTACCGCTGTATCGATTACCCTCGGCGCCCCGAGCCCTGACGGCTGACGCGAACCCGCTGTCACTACTGATTCGAGGGCGAGCTGCGTGCCTGTCGTTACTACTTACGTAGTTGGAGCGCTTATTTGTGGTTAAATTTGCGCTTGGTCGAGGTTGCGTCTGCAATGCGAGCGGTTAGACTTTGGGGGTGCGGGGTTTTTTTTTTTTTTTTTTTTTTTTTGAAGATTCAGGAAAGTTTTATGAGAATAATTAGTTTGTAATTGAATTGTTGTGTGATATTGATGTTTTTTTAGAGTTATTGAACATAAAAAAATGATAAAATTATAATTGAGCTCGTGTTTTAGATGCAATAAAATTTCAAGTCATACTAAAATCATCGACCAAAAATTAAATTCTGTACAGTGCATCTTACAATCTCTTTTCAGTAGCGTTAATAATGAAGCCTTTCTATTTTAAGCGTTGAAAACAAGCAGAGACTAGTCTTCACTGTCTCGCGTACAAACGAGTATTCATCCCTGTCAACCTAAACGTTTCAGCCAAATCTAAGCGGCAACTTTTTCCCCGCTCGCGAAACCTTTCCAACCGAGTCCCCGATGAATTTCTTCTCCTCACCGGCCGCGCGTCGCGTCGCGGCTCGACGAAACTTTGAATAAGCTTTCAGCGGCGGAGGATTTCCAGGCTCCCCCGACGATATTCCTCCCGGGGAGACGCGCCTGCGCCCGCAGGCTGCGGAGAAAAAGCACTCGAGTAGCGCCTCGCCGCCGGTAAGGCGATATCCTCCGGCTCTCGGGGCACGAAAAAAGGGCGCATTAGCGCCGGAGGAAAAAGGACCGCGCGCGCGAGCGCAAGATTGATGAAGACGAGGCAGGACTCGATCGACGAATCCTCGGGTCATTAGAAATCCGATAGCCATTCTCTCTCGCTTTCTCGGTGGGAGGATCGCGATGTCCTCGGGTTACGGCTGCGACCTGAAAGCGGATATATTCGCCCCCGCGCCGCGATGTTTTCCGAGTGGACGGGGATTGCGATGAGAATGGCTTGGTCTTTCCCGTTTTTTTTTGGAAAACACGATTTCTCTTTTTGCTCGATTGCCGGCTTTTCGATGAATTTGGCCGGGGGGTTTTCGAGTGGAATGAATAAGACAGGGAATGTTTGTGATTTTATTGCGTTTGCAAGCACAATGCTTCTACTGATCGCGCAAGTATCTATGTTTCTTTGTTTGATCGTTAGTGCGTAATTTTAAAAGCACTTTTTATAGTTTTATGGAAGGACAAGCTATAATTAGATTTTACTTTATTACTTACGTAGACAAAATCGATGATATTTGGTGTGTAATTTTAACTTTATAAGCAGAAATAATTTGAAGGCAATTATTCATCTATTATACTAAAGTCAATTTAATCGCCGCGGAGAAGTAGAAATTGAGTTTTAATGGAATGATTGAGCTGTCGCGCCTTCGGTAAAACAGATTATCTCTGCAAAGATAGTTCAAAAGTTTTATTAACACTAAAATAGTCTTCATTAATACCTTTACGTACTATTTTAACGAACGAATATAATTCTCGTACGCCTCTATCATAAAATTTTCTAAAAACTATTGAAATCATTAATTTTGTATCCACATAATGTAAATATTGATATACGTAGCCGAATCTGCATAAAAAAATTGAATGGCATAAACATGCACTACCCAACTTCGATCAGCAGCGAATCAACATCCACCCCCTTTCCATTCGAAGATGCGCCGTAAACATCATAGCCTGCGGCAACAAATCACCGCTGACGCGGATGAGTCAGTGACCTCATCGATCGAGGAGATATCTCTCTAGAAGCGCGTTTCCGAAATCCGGCGAATTTAATACCCCGTCGGCCTGCATCAATCCGTCTCGTAAACAAAGTGACAATTCAACCTCCCCCCCCTCCCCTCCCCGAAGCTAATGGCACGTCGCCCCCTACAGAGCTTAATGGCCGTTCGTTATGCAAAGTGGCCCATTCGGCGCTGCCTCCGAGTCAAAATTGCAACATCGCGCGAAACTCCTGGGGAGGAGGGCACAGTGCTGGAGGATAATATTTCTCGGCAGCTGCCCGCAGAGGCGCTGCTGCGGCACTTAAAATTTTGGAGGCTGCCGAAAAAAAAGGGGAAAGTTCGACGAACGGCGAAGCGCTGAATTTCCCGTTCGGATGGTGGGGAATTTGAAAGCTTGTTGGGTGGATGTTGGTTTGATCGATATGATCGCGACCATGAATTTCATGGTAGGTTTAATGCTGATTTACCGGAATTGCGGGGTAGTTGGCTGAGTGTGGTTTCGTTCTTATATGATGTACGACGTGTTCTGGGACTAAAATAATAAAGTTTGCAGAACTTGGTTAAGTTCCGTGATTTATTCTATCGCTTAACTGCGCAATCAAGATTTAGCCTTAAACAACTTCTTGCTTACGATTTATACTAATTTATAAACATCTTCGCCATCGTCACAAACTTTGTATTACTAACCTTAGTTAGATGCTGCAGCTATTTTGAACCAGATTTTTACGAAAGAGAACTATGTTTTTCGTCAGAAACTCTAATGAAAAAACTTAAAAAATGATTTGCCTTTTTACACGGACTTTTCGCAAAAATTTAGTTGCATATTATCCGGCACGCAATAATTGAAACAGTTGGCAAAAAGTTCTGAATAAAGCAGGCAATCAGTAAAATCAACAACGGCACCGAAACTTGCGAGAACAGCGAACGGCACAGGTCAAAGAGAAAAGCTGCTGTGCCCACGTTTCCCTTTTACGGGGAAGAAAAACGTTCGAGCCTCTTTAATCAAAAGCACCTTGCATTCGTCACGCGGATCCTTCGCAATCCCATTCCCGAGCAAACAGTGGAATAACCCCGGCCCCGTAATAAATTCAGCCATTACACGAAATTTCCAGGCGAACCTCATACCCCGCCGCGATGAGTAGGAAACTTTTTCCCCGAGAGCCGCGAGCCGACTTTTTCGGCCGCCTGCTCTCTTTGTCTTTTTTTTTCTCCGGCTATTCCATCCCGTTCTCGCTCCGTTCTCCGCTAAAGTCTTGTTCGCTTATTTTTACCTTCGCCCGGTTGAGTTTCCCACTGGTTTCCGTTACTTTAATTCTGTTTGTAACTTTATTTACTAATTGTTTTTGCAGTTATTATCCATTATTAATTGCTTTTCTTTTGTCTTTCTCCGTCTTTCATCAAAATAAATCGAGTAGCCAAGTGAATTTATCTTCAACTGAACTATCATTTCTTCTTAATTATACTTAAACCTATAAAGTGCTCATTTCATAAGTGCAGCTCTTTTAGTGCCTAATATATATATAATTTATCAAACCAACAAGTTAGTCTCCACAGCCATCTCTCAAGAAACTCTCAATCCCCCCCCCCCAAAAATCCGTTCCAGAAACTTGTTTACAATCCGCACACCCATCAGCAAATACCGGCGTTTCTTATCTAACCGTCATTAGCATTCAGTCGGAATATCAGCCCGTCAGCTCGTAACTCTTTTCCTCGACTCCCGACGTCGTCGACGCGAGGCGGGCAGGGATTTTCCGAGGTCCCATCGCATCCCCATTTCGGCGAGCAGCCGCGGGCGGCGGCAGCTCTTACCTCACTGGGAATATCTCATGTAAATATAGATGAAAATTAAAAAGCGCGGAGGTATATATATAAGAGCGAAGTTGGGGGCCGAGGGACGAGGGCTTACCTGCGCCCCATTTTTTTTCTTCTGCTTTTACCGTCCTCGCGAGGGTGAGAGGGTATTTCAGCTTTATTAGGGGGAGGCTGGCTGATATGGGAGACGGTTTTCCGATTTTATTAGCGGGTAAATTATCAATTTTTGGCTTGAATTCATTTATGAGTCATTTTAGAGATTCACGCTCATTGTCAGTTGGGAAAACTGTTTTTATGATTAAATTTATGAGCGAAAGTGAATTTTAAAGCGGTTCGTTTTCTTTAAGCATCTGAAATATTAATAAAGAATTAATTTTTTATACCATTCGGATCGGATTATTGTTTAATTTATCTAAAAATAAGTTTCTATTTAAAACCTAAAAAAGATCCAAGTGGTCATTATCGTTCGTTCATTGCGACCTTTATAATTGTCACTTCGTTATCACTTTACAAAATTATCCACCATTTTAGAAAATGCATATTCTTTGAAAACTCCTATCTTTATTTATATGTACAGCATATTCCCTCGAAAAAGCTACAACTCGCGGTCAGCGCATCTCTTTTCCCTCCCCCCGCCCCTTTCCCTCGCACCTGGCCCCGGTAGGAAAGAAGCGCCACGGCAGTTCTGCGCGTTTGCTCGGACACAACGGCCAGGGAGGAAACGAACTTTGCCCGACTTCTTTGTTCTCCTTCGCGCCTTCCCGTTTTCCCCGTCTCTTTTTTTTTTGCCCGCGGCGTATTTCGTGCTCGTGCCGGCGGAAAAAATCCTTTGAAATCCGTCGAAAAATAGAGAGAGAGAGAGAGAGAGAAAAAAAAGGAGCGAGCCCCGGCGGGCTCCTCGCGTGTCGGAATTTTTTTCCCGACGGCCTTCTTGCGAAGCTCCTCACGTGTCTACGTGTAATAAGTTTTTCGCGTCTTAACCCTCGGCCCCCCGGCGGACCTCTTTATTTGTTTACGTCCGGATTGCAATGCTCGCGAGAGAGCGCCGTGAATTTTAAGCGCAGCGGCGGCACAGCCTTTTTTTCTGCCCGCGCGGGCTTCGATTTTGCACGCGAGGCTTGGCCTGAAAAAATAGCGCTCTCGGCTTTATCGCTTTTAGCTACCGAGTTACGGGGAAATTTTCGGAATTCTTTCCAGAGACGGGCAGAATTACCGGGGTTCGGGAGTTAATAACGTTAATGGTACGTTGGAGGCGTGTAATTAGGTGCGATTGTTAAGCGCGATGAGTGTACATGCATTTGTAATGATTTGCTGAGTACAGTTTAGCGTTACCAGTTTGCTATAAATGATCATTATTTCATAGTCAGGGGCGAACAGTTATTGCCCTTAAGTATTTCCCGCCAAAGCTACTGCGGAACTATTATGGAGAATCGTAATTAAAAGTTTGCAAATATATGTGGAATTAAACGCGCTTAACTATATAGAGTTCACCTTGTCTGTCGAAAGTGTTTTTGATAAAGCAATTACAGGATCAAAATTCCTTTTTTTCTTATTTTAATGTTACCGCGATTTTAATTAGCTTATACATATAAATCATTGCAAATGTAAAACGTAATTTCTTGTAATGCATGCAATAATGTGGTTTTTATTACAAATCGATTTTTGTGATTAATAAAATAAAATACATAATGTTTTTCGATGTAATTATTATTGCTTTTTGAATCATCAGCACTGATTTTACTTAAATTATGAATTACGAATCAATTAGCATAAATGTCATTCGTACAAATATTATAACTGCATTATCTCATAAAATATTTTCAGAAAATACAAACGCATTAACATCGAATTTTGAACAGAACTAAATACTCAACAAGAACCTCAATAACTAAAAATAAAAATCTATACAAATCATCAAGAATCGCTTTAATTATTAAATAAATAATACGCCGATGGAAAACTTGCGGCGCGCAAAAAGAACGAGAAAAAACGTTCGAAGGATTTAAAAGCACTCCTCGTCGTCTCCGCGATAATAAACGTGTCAATCACCCGAATAGCGGAAGCGAGATCGATTTTTCCGAGACTCATCGACTCCTCGTTTGTCGCTCGGCTTTCGAACAGCTGCGATAATAATGCGCGCGAAGAACGGCAGCTCTCTATACTAGTGTACTCCAGCCGCATAAAGATGCTTATTACGATCGCTGCGAATTAATCGTTAAAGTACCTCGTAAACTCCACATTTTATGAAATTTTATTCAATGGCCTTTTCTTTTAGAGCCGCTTTAATTGACAGTTTTTTTAAGTGAGATCTTTTTGATTCAGGAATTCTTAGATTTTTTTATACAATTCAATTTTTTTGTAGTACACCGATAAAGTAATTTTTTATATTGAAGGAGTTAAAGGGGGAGGGGGGGTGTAACTTAATTGAATTTCCGGTCGTGTTGATATTACCATAATAAAGAACTTTATCAGTCACCAATAATTAGAATCCACATTTTACAACTAAAATCTAATTGGCTCTAAGGTATACCTATACCCTGGTAGAAATGGACAACATTTCTTACCTAGGAACTAGGAAGCAAAAAAAAAGATTAAGTAGGAACAAGCTAACCTTTTTAGAATATAATTTCCTGCATGAAACGCTTTTTTTCACATGAACTAAACATTTAATAAAATAAAAGCTTAAAGCCATTTTTAAGGTATTAAAT
>UCOL01003611.1:0-18161 GCA_900474335.1 Ormyrus nitidulus | reverse complement strand
AAATAAAATAAAATGAGTAGAAAATGGGACATTTCGTTCTCTTAAGTGAGTAGAAATTGGGACATTCACCTTATTTCGAAGTAAACCCGAAAAATTGTACTTCTAAAACATGAAATTTGAAAAATTGAAAGATAATGAAAACGTTTATGAATCAACAAATTACCGTTTTAAATTTAACGTTCATAAAAGATATAATTTCCATTGGGGTTCTATCAAATTTCTTCCATTTTCAAAAAAAGTAGTAAATTTCCTTTTTCAAAAAAAATTAGGTTAGAATTGCCCATAAATTTTAAAATTGTAACACGGTTCTGAAAAAAAAATCATTGTCCTTAGATTTTATTAATTAATTGAGAATAAAGTTTAATTCACCTTCGTAATGTTCATAACACGCCTGCGCAAAAAAATGTTTGTCAAATGCAGTACAGTACAGTTGCATATTACAACTCGTCAGTACATGTATTAAATAATCGATAATTATAATACTTTTAATCTCTAACGAGATGATCGTAAATAGTAAATACTGTTAGTATAATATTAACAAAGTACAAATAGTACTAAGGTACTTCATCTCGTATTTGCCAATTGTGTAGTGAAATTAACTTCTATATAAGCACTTACGGTCAATCCGTCACCATAATCAAAATAACTTTTTTCTATCGTTGAACGATTCTCGGAGCATGCGTACGGCTATAAACTATAAAGTACAATGTATAAAAAGCTTTTTTGTGAATAAAAACTTGTTTCGTTAAAAATTACATACTTAAATTTTTAAATTAAAAATGTTAATTTGTTCAAAATATCGTATTCATGCATATGCGCTATTTTAATTTGTCGAATTTTCGTCATTTTTAAATTATGTATATTTATTTAATCAATAAAAAAGTTGACTATTTTTTCAGTAAATTCTTGAATTATTAATAACATTTTAATTAACTGTTGTAGAACATTTAAAATACTAAACGTAAAAAAAAAATTTAATGTGCATACCAATTACCATAGCAGTAGAAAAATCAGCTGTTTGTAGCTACCGCTTTTATTTTAGAAACGCCCTGTTCGTTGATTAGAACGACGTGGAATCAAAATTCGTACTACGTACGCAATTGTTGCCTACAATTAAGCTAAACCCGTAAATATTCAATACCCGCGTACCTTAAATGATGTGTGATAATTTCTATACAAAATAATATTTTTTTCTTAATTTAAAACGACAATTTCACAGAATCAATATGCAGACTTACATTTTCAAGGAAGCAATGTAGAAGTTTCTTCGAAAAGAAGGATAACACGCAGGAGGTATTTCTGAACAGTTTTTAGGTTATGAGGATCTGTCAAAGTATCATTTTTCTACATTGTTACTGACGGTTCACAACAATCGCTGGTCGATTGTTGGGCGAATAATGGAATTTGTCGATTTCATTTCCATACCTCAAGTGGACAATGTGGTACTAACTGACAAAACAAAAGAAAAAACCAAAAATTGTAAAATAGAAGGTACACTGTGCATCAGTGGCCATCATCTGATTCTTTCTGATAGACAGAAAAATAATCAGCAAGAATTATGGGTAAGTATTTATTATTATACAGATAAATTTTTTAATCTATAATTATAAGTTAAAAGTTATTTTTGCATATGTAGCAGAATTTTCAAAATGCATATTATGATTTTTTAAGTTATTAAATATATTAAATATTTTCAATCATATGGTTATCAATTTCATGTAATTATATACAAGTAGATAATTGATATCCTGGCCTATTGACAATATGCATATACTGTATTAATGATATTTAAGAATCTTAATCTTTTGAATACTTTTATTTTGTAGCTTTTATATCGAAATATCGATACTATAGAAAAGAAGACAAACAACCAAATACCAGGAGGTAGCATAATTTTGAAATGTAAAGATTTTCATATATACCAATTAGACTTTGGATTTACAAATGATTTAATAAAAGTAGCACAAAGTATAGAAAAACTATCATGCCTAGGTAACATAATTTTAAAAGTTAAACAATAATAAAAATGATAAATATTACAATTTTAATTTTTTCAGATCAAACACTGCAATATCCATTTTTTTATAGACCACAATCACTAAGCAATTCTAAAGTACAAATAGAAGACGGATGGACTGCATTTCAGCCATTGTCTGAATGGTCAAGATTATTAGCAGCCCATGGAGATGAGTGGCGTATTAGTCATTTAAATAAAGATTACAAAGTTTGTAGTTCATACTCTACAGAAATGATAGTACCTAAGCATATAGAAGATGAAATAATAGTTTCTTCAGCTAATTTTAGAGATAATGGAAGATTTCCTGTTTTATGTTTCAGACATGAAGGAGGGGTAAAAAATTTATTTTATTATATTTTAAAATAGTATTTTAAATTTTCCTTTTAAATTAAATAATTATTTTCAGGGTATTTTAATTAGAAGTAGTCAACCAATGTGCGGCCCTACTGGAAAGCGTTGTAAAGGAGATGAAATGCTTTTAAACTCTTATTTAAGACCAGGAAAAAGAGGGTAAAAATGAAAAAAAATTATAGATTTTATTCATAGAAAAGATTTTGGACTTATGAAAATTAGAAATAATATTACAAAATTTTAAATATTGATTTTATTTTATTATAAACTATTGCCTTCTTTGCATCATTACATGATTAATGTTAAATTAAAAAATTTACAGAGTTATTGTTGATACACGAAGTCTTACTCAAGCCCAGAATGCCAGAACTAAGGGAGGAGGAACTGAGATTGATGCTGCTTATCCTCAATGGCTTAAATCTCATAAAACTATTCCGCGTGCGACAGATTTATCGGAAAGCCTATGTAAATTAATAGAAGCGTGTAACGATATAACAAGCTCTACCTCTCAATGGTTATCTAGATTAGATAGTAGTAAATGGTTATCCGCTGTTCAAGACGCTATGAATACAGCTTGCGTTACCGCTCAGTGTCTTGAACAAGAACAAACTGCCGTTTTGGTGCATGGTAATCTAATTATTAAAACCTGCGATTTTCGTTTGTTGTATCATTAATTCATTTTTTATTTTATTAATAGGTGGTAGTGGACGCGACACTACACTCGTAGTAACTAGTTTAGTACAAGCAATTTTGAATCCAGACTGTCGAACTGTAAGGGGTCTTCAAGCTTTAATTGAACGTGAATGGTTACAAGCTGGACATCCATTCTACTCAAGAACTCGCCATGGAGCCTATTATACTTATAGTCAAAACACGCAAGACGCCCCTACATTTCTCTTATTTTTAGACTGCCTGTATCAATTACATTTCCAATTTCAATTGAGTTTTGAATATACAACAGAATTACTTATTGAAATTTTTAAACATGCTTATTCTTCAAATTATGGCACATTTTTAGGTAATTTTTCTAATTGTTAAATTAATTTTTTACTGATTAATTATGTCATAAAGAATTGTATTTTAAAATATTATTCGTTACTCTAGGTGACTGCGATTCAGAAAGAAGTCGTCTGAAACTATCAGAACGTTCTTGCAGTCTCTGGTCATATATTAATCAGCCTGATGTACTCGAAAAATATATGAATCCTCTATACGATCCGAATCCTGGCATAATTTGGCCAAGCGTTGCACCGATAAGTCTTGAACTCTGGCGTGAACTATACTTAGGTCATAATTCAGCAGCCCCTTGGGATGGTTTATTGCGGTGTGCTAATGAAATTAAAGACAAGCATCAATCGATGAAACGTGCTGCCAATGAATTACACCAGCAGATTCGAGAAGTTCTTGAAGAAATAGATCCACAATTAAAAAATAGTTCAATACCGTCAGCAGCCAACTGTAATTTTGATTCAGAATTAACTTTGCAAGAAGAAGCTATGCACCGCAAATTGTCCCAATTCAATTTAGAACAATCGCAGAATACTTGATATCGCCTTGACAATTGTCTTATTAATCATAAGGAAGTACGCGTATCTACTTGAAAATTTAGATGATAATTAAAAGAATTCTTTCTTTAAAAATTGGAATTTGAATAATATCTGTGATTTCAAATTACAAACTTTGAGTCTCGATTCTCTAAGCATAAGACAAATGTAAGAGAACATTGTTTTTATTTTTTATAAAAGGTAAGCTTATAGACGAATCAATTCATCCTCTGCAATTATTTAATGGTGCCTTTAAAAAAATGATCTGCATAAAACAATTCACATTAAATAAATTTACTGAGACTCAAAGCAATAATATAATTTTCATAAAATTATTTTTATATAATTGTAATTAAACCAAATATTTTTAAATGACTTTCGTTTTAATTATAATTAATTATTATTATATTGTATGTGAAATACAACAAGTATAATAATAATTATAATTTAAATTCAAATTCCAACGTAAATAATAATTCTTAGAAAACGAAAAGGGTTTAATTCTTAATAAATATGAAATTATCGTTTTTACGCGATCGTTAATGTATTTACATCACATTGTCTTAGATACATATTATATAAATACTATAAACACAAATGAAATATGCATTTTTGCATTGTCCGATAAACGTATATAAATGTATATTGCCGTGATGCGAAAATATTTTTATTAACAAACCGAGATTGAAAATCAATTTTAAAATGTAAGTACACAGTAATTTTTCTTCTCGGCGTAGAAGTTGATGTATTTATTATTTTAATTTGAATGAGAATAAGCGAAAAAATTATTCGTACTCAGAACTATTACATTTTAGAATTATAAATGTCACAAATAGAAAACGGGGTGTCTTTTATATAAAAAATTTAATGTTTAATTGAATTATAAAAAATTGATTAAAATTGAATCAATCTTTTTTGTCAATTACGTTTTTAATGAAATTTTGAGTTAGATAAAATCGTGTTTAAATTTTCAATAATTTTTAATAATTTTAAACATTAAGAGATGAAAATATAATAATTTAAAAATGGAGAGGGAATTTTTTATAAACGAATTATACTTAAAGGAATATCTCATTTATTGCCAACTTAATTTTCTATATTTCTTATGAAAATAACATTTTTATGTATACTGTGAAGTCGCAAAAAAAATCCATTAAATTCTAAACATTTAATTATAATAATTGTCTTAAAAATACATAAATGTTAAATAAAAAGAAACTTTCGTGCTCTCTATAAGCAGTAAGAAATATTATACCAATAAATTTTTTTAATAATTGAAAGAACATCAAAATTATGTGCACGCTGCTTTATGACACAATATAAAATATCTTGAGATAGTTTAATCTCGTGAAACATTCTAAAGCATTTTTGAGCGCTCAGCTGTCTTTCAAAGAACAAAGGATATTCTTTGTTCAAATACAATTTTTTTTTTATTGTTATACGCTTTTGTAAAGTAAATGTGAATTTTAAAACAAATCTTATGATTTTATCAATTTGAATAATAAATATAATATGATAAAATAATTATAACAATCAAAATGTGTAATTTTATTTTAAAAAACCATTATTTATTATAAACCTAAGATTTCTTACGATTGCTTTTACGGCAACATTATATTGTGTGCCTCATTTGCTAGTTGCTGTTCTTAATAAAATAAAAAATTAAATTTGCTGATCAATTTTTTAAGCTCAGATAGATCTCATTTTTATTGCATTGATACATAAGTTTTTACATTCCAATTTTTTAAATAAATACTGCATTTAAGTTATTTTCATTAAAACTAAGAGCATATAACAAGTAAAGTAAACTCTTCCTTCTACGTAATAAGAAAAAAAAGACAAAGAAAATTGCACGATTCTTTGCTTAAGTAGCAAACAGTTTAAATATATGATGTATTATAGAAGAATTTACGCGTCTCCCGCGAGTATAAGAGGCCGGGGATTTTTACCGTTATTTAGGAACGTTCAAGAAAGGACGCTCCGCGAGCAACGAACGCGCCAAGAAGCGAATGGAGGAGAGAAGAAGCAGCAGTGGCGAAGAGAAGCTATAAGGGCGGGAGATGCGAAGAGAAGCAGCGCATGGGAAAGGAAGAGAGAGACAGAGAAGGAAAGAGATTGGGGGGAGGAACGCGGCAGGTGTTCTGACACAAAGAAACCTAAAGGAATCCCGGAGCCATTAGCTTAGATCCAAACTTTCGTTACGTCTTCCCCCCCAAACTTATTACAAATCAGAAGCGCTCGTTGCAGATTTTTCAACATAATTAAAATAAACAAAGTCACGCTACATACAATACAAATTTCGCTAGCTTTTGTGTACAGAGTCAAGATGCTCGCGAGCGATAACAAAAAAGAGAAGCTTATGCGATATCGAGAACCGTTGGCGAGAGCACGAATTTCCGTTGGTTGTACTTGAGTTTTCGACGCTTTTGCCCAACATCCTTGGATGAGTGTGGATCTAGTCACGAATAGCTGAATTACAACGTGGACTGAATTCAAACCCATCCAGGGCTACCGGACTCGCTGGTACCTCCTCTTCCGGATCACGTTCTCCAATTTTCTGCCGAGACAAACGGCGCGCTTGCGCTCGTTAGAAGGATCGGTGGGGCTCTCCCGCGAGCTCGTTCTAACTCCCTCGGATGTAGCAGGTAAACTGAAAGAGAGAAGAGGGAACCGCAGGAGAGCGCGATTCGTGAACCCCTCTACTTCGCTCTCTCTTTCTCGCGCGCTCACCTTTCTTCGGAGAATTTCTACCCGAGGTGGGGACACACAGCTCTTTCAGTCGCTTCTCTGTATGTGTACGTGGATACGTAAGTGCCCCATGACCAAAGGCACTCAAAAAACTTGCCGTGTAGAGGGAGAGGTATCAGTCTTGAGACTCGAAGGACTGACCTGTACACTGTACTCTACCTCACTCTACTGGTCGCTTATGAGATTCAAAACGTAACCCATTTCTTTTGTGTCTTTTGCAGGCTACAAACTTTTAGACGAGATTTTTAGCGAACGGAAAAAATATCATTTAGCTACCAAGGCTATTTAAGACGATATTTATATCGCATCAATATTTTGTATTTTAAAACAGTTTCTCCAATAATACTAGAGTCTGTGTATTGGTACGCGATAAGCGAAAATCGTACTTATAAATTATTTGGGATAGTTTTCTTACGTCGAGGAGGAATGACTATTTTTCTATATGAAAAATTCTGCATATAAATATACTTAATATTTGCGGAGTTATTTTTAGACCGTAATAAAATTAAAGAAATTAATGCTTATATATTTTTTCTAAAAACTTTGTACATTGAAAGTATTTTTTGTTAAAAAAAATAGTCGTTACTCCACAACGCCGAACGCACATTTTTTACCTCGTAATGCTAGTTAAACTAGAGTTAAACTCCAGGAACAAATTTCTTTTTTTTTGCAAATCGCGCACCATTTAACCCATCAATTCATATTTGCGAATTGGGGCCTATATAAAACTCACAAAAAATATGCAAGGAATAATTTAGAACTTTACAATATAAAAATATTATTAACAAATACTTTTATATATTTATTTATTTTTTGTAATATTAAAATTTATAAAATTGTGTATAACTAACAATAGCATATAAAACTATTTTCATTAAATTAAAAAATTAATTAAAAGATGCAGCTAAACTAATAATTTTAAAACATTAAAAACTAATAATGGTTTAAAAACTAATCACACCATAAAGTCTTTAGTAGGAATTTCAAAATTGCAATCATATACAAGTTCTTTTAATTTTATATAAAATTAGAAACTTTTTACATTTTTATGTATTACTTTGAAGCCTTTTTAACTTCTTTATATAACATCTTTGGATGACTTCAAAGTACAAAATCGAGTACTTTAGGAATGTTTACGTAAGAAAGATTATTACAACAGTAATAATGAGAATGGTAAAAATCATGCCAGCAACCAGAATAAAACCATCTGCACGGGCTCTCTGTTCTATCAATCTCATTGTTGTATTAGACAGTCCCAAAGTATTACCAATGTCTATTAAGCGCTTATGTGCTCCTTTCAAAGTATACCTCTGATTTCGTAAATTTTGTAGAATACCAGCCCCATTCTGAATCATTTCATCCACTCCATGTACTGCATTGTTTAGACTACTATTATATTGTACAGTATGATCAATCATAATATCTACATGGTCATTTGTTGTGAATTTTCGAGATAATAATGCTTCCCTCTCAGCCTCTTCTCTCTGTTTTCGCAAAACCATTTGTCTCCATGTGTTTAGTGCTGCTGACAAATGTCTACTATCATATTTTAATTGGTCAACTCTCATTTTTGCATTTTGACGTTGAGATATTGGTCCTTTTGAACATAAAATATCTAACCTGTCGCAATTACTGTAAAATAAAATTTAGTTATTATCAGAATATATCTTACTAAATGTTTACAGCTTGCAAAAACAATTTTTATTGCATCAGAATCTTATGTGTGTTAATTTTCTATATCATTTATATATAAAAAAAAAATTAATATAAATATTACAAGAAGTGTAATCAAAAATTTACAAAAACATCAATAAAAAGTTTTATGAATTCTTTTACTTAGACTTTTAAAAAGTACTTAATTGAATAATTCAAAACTAAATAATAATTATTTTGATAATAATTATAATTTTAGTATACCTGTTAATATTCTGAATTTTTGTTTCGATATCTTTTTCAATTGCTTGAACGTCAAGGTTAGGCTGTTTTCTTTCCAGCTGGCTAAATAAGTGCTGCGTTTCTTGCACTAATTTATTGGTTTGATGATATAGCGTCTCCATTTTTACTTTTTACCGTGTTAACAAACTAATTTTTAATATAATTATATACTGCCAGTAGCATAACGAAAATTATGACGTGTACAATTTTTGCCTCGTCGACGTTGAAATATCTGATTATAATATCATGAACAATGCACTTACTATAAACCTCATTCCCAAAGATCTCAGAATTTACCTAAACTGAAGTTTTTGATGCGCCGTGGTAAGCTGGTAAGCGATCAGTAGTGCCATCATGCGGACCGCGGTTGAAGGAGACAGGCAGAATCGCGGGCGGCGGGATCGTCCGATCGTGCGATAAAATATAAACTACTTGAACAGGCTCTTTTGGTTTATTTTTGTAATTTAATAAATTTTACCGACAAAGGATCGCGAAAGTACGTAAGTGAAAATGTGTTAAAAGCAAAGCACTTTTATAAACTATAGTGGGATAACGCCAGCTGCGATGATAGCGCGACAAATATTGTAGTTTTTACAGAACTTCGCATGAAATAAAAGTGCAAATTATAAAAAGTGCTAACAGTAAAATCATTAGATGCACTTCCACTTTGTGAAGCTGGCTCAAATGGAAAATGCATTGCTTATATATATTGCTGATATTATTATTGTCAGTAGATACTGTGTTATCTCACAGGGATAAAGAATTTACTTTTCAAAATCTTAATGGTAAAACAGTTTTAAAAATAGATGTATATGATTTATACCGTTAGGATAAATTAATCAATTATTTTCATGTAATATCTTGAATTTACAGGAAATATATATGTTCAAATACGAACAAATAATTTTAGATTGTATTCCAAAATGATATCTGATACGGAATATCGCAAACCTATATGGTATATTGAAGCAGCAAACAGAGTAATCATTAAAAGAAGTGAAAGATGTGTGTTCAAAACGGTATTATACCGCTGATCCAAGACATTTATCATTTATTGCTGATTACATGGCTGAATCTTCGATACACTACGACTAAGTAGTAGAAATACCCGAAGTTCAATTTAGCACACTTTTATTTCGGTACGCAAAGTATCTTTACTTTCGCACTGTCGAAAGAAAAATAATGATAAGAATTAAAAAGAACTTGCCAATAATTTCGTATTTCGCTAATTTGGAAGACTGAATTAACTAAAGTTAAGCAATAAATAACAATATGTACCAGTTTAAAAATTCCTCGCCATTTTAAACAAATTTCAGTACTTTCATGAATATCTTTTTAAAAGCTTAAAAGTATATCAATGAAAAATGTTAGGAAACTAGAAAATTTTTTTGACCAATGAACAGAATTTGTACGACGGAAAAACGTATATTTGCTCACGTATGAACCTTTGTTACAAGGTAATTTTTTAAAAAGATTTCATTTAATTTTATAAAAATTAAAAATTGTATCTAGTTTAAAATATGTTGTCTGAAAAAAATCAAAGGCCGGTCTTGTGGTCTCTTTTATGCTTGAAATACGTGTTTGATTAGATAATTTTGAATCTCAGTCTTCATGCAACTGTCGAAGAGAAATAAGCTGGCTAATCGTTTAAACCATCATGTACTACTTAAAACTTAAAAATTGTTAATTTTGCTGTATACTATATAACAGGTATTTATCCTTTAAAATAAGCAATACGAAAAAAATAGAGTACAGTTTTTAATAATAAAATTTTTATTTATTTTAGAATTGACAAGTCCTAGGACTAGTAAAACAAAGTCTAAAATATCTTTAAAAAAATATTTCGAGAAATCCCTTGAAATGTCTCGAATTATATTTACGTGTGCGTCACTATTTCTGCTCAGTTTATGCGGGCAAGAAGTGCATGCTGTTTTCAATATTACCAGAATTGCTCTAGACTTTAGTATTTCTATCAGAGAGCAAATTGAAAAAAGCAGTGTTTATCATTCAGAGGAAGACGTGACATATCAATTAACACTCATTTCAACAATGTTAAAAAAGTTTTATAACGAGAGTGAAAACTTCAAGGCGACTGTAAATTTTGATTTTAACGTTTGTCGCTGGCAAAATGATGAACTCATGTCCATCTGCTTGAAACTGCAAGATTACTCGTGGTTTAACGATTTCTTTTCTAATAATGTCACTTTTGACGACTTGTATAATCCGTTCCGTGTTTTTATACAAGAAAATGATTACAATTTGTTATTGCCCAAAACTTATAACGAATCATTAAACGACTATCACACTGTGATATTTACACCTGATCCAGATGCTGGCATGAGTATTGTGGATATAATCATAAGGAATCAGGTACATCGTATCGTGTGTTTAAAACTTTATTTTTAATTTAATAGATTTTAGGCAAAGAAAAGAGCTTACGAGTATGCAATAAATTTAACCGATTTCAACCAATGAATTTCAGGCTCAGTCGCAAAATCAGATTATTTATAATTTATTTAAAATGATTGCTTCCATGGATGCTCGAGGTTTTGCTATGAGGCAATTTTCTTATGCTCTTTACAAAGTACAGCTAGACGGTTAGTCAAAGTGTTTAGCAAAACCCCGTTTGAAATTCTATTATTGAGATTGTTTCTTTACATTTTTAGCTGCCAATTTCATCAGTAAAGATGTAATACGAAAAATACAAATGGACACAGTACTCTGGAGTGAGAAAAATATCACCTCTAAAATGTTGAAGGCAGAGCGCGAATTTTCCCTTCGGAATGTAAAGACGTATCGCAAACTCAAGTCGTTAGTGCCTTCTCTGGACAGACACGTATACGGTTGCATACAAAATCTCACTGCACATCCAGCATCGGTACCCTTTCCGGCGCCGGAAAAGCTGCCGGCAATTTTTCAGAAATACATCATCAACGAAGGAGACATGGACGAGCAGAATTCCTGCTCGAAAGTCTGCCCCGATTTTCGAGAGGCTAAAGTTCGCGGATGCTACGATAAAGGATCAATTTGCAATTGGCAGCCGACTTGCACTGGAACTCTCTGGGATTGCGAGAGCGTGGGATCTCCTATGCGGATCTGCCTTTTGGTAAGATGCGTCATGGTTCATAATGTGCAAACGTTGGGAAAAGTTTTTGGATGCCAAAATATGAAGATGACCAGAGTTGTTGAATTCGACAGATGTTGTAAAAAGATATCGTTTGATTTTCATTTCTTAAATTTTGTCCACGACAATTCAAACGTGAATTATTCACTTTTTAATTTTGTTATAAAATCACATTAATAACTCCCTTAACTCGACTAATTTTAGGCCTTACACAGATCTTAAAATTCTGATTATCTTAATATTTTTAATCCATGATTCAGTATCAATAAGAATGAGAAGAAAGGTGGCTTTTTTCTGTAGCGGCGTTTGTCATATGGTACAATTACTTGCAATAATAAATTAATTTTTGTATTAAATTGTGTACATTATACTTACGTGCTTTCAGACTCTACGCTCGACAAAAAGATACGAATTCTTCGAAATAGATGGCAACAGCTATGGAAAAAAACCAAAAGAACCCCTTTCCGACTGCGGAGGTTTGATTATGAAAGCAGAAAGTTGGACTCGTGGATTCTTCGAGTGTACATACTGTATGTGCACGTGTGAAAATAACTACATCGATCAAGATCGTTACTTTAGCTTAAGACCTGCGTTGTCTGATATGAACTCAAATCAGTAACTAATCAGCATTTTCTACTTCGATTTTTTTAAGAGTAAAACAATTATCAAAGTTTCATTTCTTTTACAGTGTCGTCACTGCAGTCAAGTGGTTAAAAAAAAATGGTATCTGGCATATTCAAATACAACAAGGAAAGCTTTTGTCGAATGGAGTAATTGGTATGAATCTTGAGTGGAAGGATGTGGATAACTTCAAAATAAACGATCCTTACATCGCAGTCGGAACAGACTATTATGCTCTTACATGGTACAATAGGACGATTTTACTGGATTCACTTTCCTCGCCAAAAAATTATGTCCTCACAGGGCTCCAATTCGTTTCCGTCGACAATTATTTGAAATTGAAAATCCGCGTAACGCGCTTTGACTTTGCAACGGGCGAATTATTCCCGGAGCAAACGCAATGGTTGCTTCACGCAAGTCCGTTACAAGACAGGTAATTGGTATTGCTAACGCAAAATAATTTTTACAAATCTTTACACGGAATTTCGTTCTTTTTATATTAGGACTGAATTAGACTTGGAAAAACTTCAAGACTACCTGGATTGCAAATTAAAGAAGGATACGTACTTCCGTTTTACAACAAGTTCCCTAGAAATTGACGCTGGACAGAGTATCGTTCCAGCATTGAGCTCCGAGATTGTGGAAACGAATCCTCCAGTACCTTTATCTGGTGCAGGCATTTATCTTAAGAATCCTGCTGGAGATGTACAATTGGATTTCAAAATTGAAACTTACGATTTTGCACCTCATTTGTAAAAATGTAGTTAAAAACAAAGAGTACAAATAAATAAATTAAATACGTTTCTTGTTTAAAAAACAAGAATTGAATTTTCTACTTCTTGACGGTTTTATAACAAAATTAATAAGAGGTATTTCTTATTGCTATTCATTCTATTCATAGTTTTATTTAACTTTTAACAAAGGTTTATACGCAAGTAAGTATCAGTTGTCCCGCGTATATGAAAATGAAATACTTTTAACGAATAATGAAATAATAAAATAATAATAAAATAATGAAATACCTCGCGACTTCCCATTATTATTAATTATTCTCCAAATAAATATTTTAAATTTAAAAATAATATTTTATTAATTGTACACTGCCTAAAACGTCTGGAATTCCTAATTTATATCTGTTCTGAATAGACTTTCAGTATTCGCATGTTTGAGCATGCGACGAACTAGCAGAAGATTTGCGCTCGATCCCCTTCACTATTCTGAAGACTCGCAGTTCGCAGGACGTTGCCGAATTTGCACACCAGTGAATCTGTTTCTGTTAGTCCTGCTTCGTTTCTCGGTAAGTCTGCTTCGCTCTCTAATTTTCAAGAATCTAATACAAGCAAGCGACTTTTAGATAGAACTCAACATTTATTGGAAAAATATTGTTTAAAAAACAATTTTTGCTACACGAACTTGCGTGAGTACTGAATAGTGAGAATTATTTTTTTAAAATTTATAATAAAAATTGAAATTTATAATTAAAATTTATATTACATTTGCTATTAACTTGCAATTAAAAAAAATCACTTTAAATTAAAAATTTATATAAATTTCAATTTTCAAAAACGTCTTATTTATAACGAATTTAATAAATCAAATGTCAATCTAAATTATTATTATTATTATTGAATTTATTATTGATTATTATCTGTTTATTTATTGTTAGAGTGCCTTGAAAAGGTAAGTTTTATTGATACGTCGAAAATGATTAATTGATTTCAAAATTAATATCCTATTGCCATGAATTTATTAATAAATAGGACCGAATTTTTGAATTATATTGTTCTAACTACGGGAAATTTAAATAATAAATAAAATGTCTTACAATAATTTTATATTAATATTAATTTTTATATCAATATTAATTTTATATTAATTTTTCAATACACTGTATTTTAAAACTAACTTTTCAATTCACTTTATTTTAAAACTAATGTCCTGCATAAAAAATTGCACATTAATTATTATACATATCATTAATTCTGTATCCAGAAAAATGTTCAAGCAGACGCGCGAGCACCTGGACAGAGCTAATAGAAATGTAAAAAGTAAAAATCTACGAATTTTCTCGCCTACAGCTTTCTCTTTTCGCCCAAGGTTGTCGTCGGATAGTCGACGAACAATGAAAGAGCAATAAATATTTGTGTGCGAGCATGCAGCTTGCCCAAATCTTGAAAGTGCTACGCGCAGGGCAGCTGAACAACTCTAAAACGAAAGAGGATATGAACTAGCCGTCCAAGATTTAGGTATTATACAGCTGCTGCGAGTATCCTTAAAAATTTTACAATTATTATTCCCCAGTAAAAATGTAAAAAAAATTAAATAATAAATAAAATTAATAAACAAAATATTGTGTAATATATTATATATCTAATACATTCAGACGGCGAAGTCCGTAATAGAGATGATAGCGATTTTCTAATTTGTTATACAATTACTTTATACATTAATATAAATAGTCCCAGTTAAAAAATTTTATTTACTTACTGTTTCTAAACGCTTCTTTAAAGTTATATCTAGTGCAGAGTAACAAATATTCATTATTTATGTTAATTTTATAGCTATATAGTTAATCCATCTTTTACATCTGCTTGCAATTATTGTACTGCACCAATCATAAATCTGAACTGCTGCTGTAAATTGTAATAGTCGATCCAAATATATAAATTGTAGTTCAAATATAAATGTTAAGCTTCAAGAAATGGAAAACGGCACAAGCGGGTCGTAAATGAAGGAAAGCGTTATTGGTTCCTTTTCATTCTACTCAAAAAATAGTCAAATTTCGTCGAAGTGGTAAAATCTGAAAAGTGCAGGTAAAGCCGGTCTGTTGAGGGGGACAAATCACGTGAGAGTAAGTATATATATGATGAAACAAGACTGACAAACGCACAAGGACTGTACTTCGCGGTACCTATACACCTATATAAGTATATAGAAACGGTTGAAAGATCATTTTAAACTTGGCCGTCCGACACTACCGTGGACACTGCTAAGTTATTCTCTCTAGCACTGTAACTACGTTCAGTTAGACCGAAGAGGACGTTACAGTCTGGTAGATACCGTGGGTCAGACTTTCAGCCTCTAAACGTAAATATTGCGTAGATACGCAAAGATTTTCAGTTTTGTAACAAATTGTGAAAGAAAATAATAGATCAGTGAAATTTTAATTGAAAAAATTCTACTTTTGTAAAATATGGATATCGGAGAATTGTTATCTTACAAGGTAAATAGGTTATGTTGTAGTGCATACGTCTTATTAAATTAAAACTATCACAACTTTGTGCTATGTTTTTCGTGTATTTTTTATTACAATTTTTTATCCTTTAGCCCCCAAATACACCTAAAAGATCAGCACCTGGGGATGATGACGATGACGATGATTGGAATTCAAGGAAGCCAAAGAAGTTAATCAAAACACCTTACCATGCAAGAATTCAACACAGTATTGCATCGAAGGGTGACTCCACTCCAATTATATCTTCAGTGAGAAGTAATGAGCCACCAACTCCAATTCGTGCAGCACTTCCAGCTCCCGAGCATGATGTAGTTGAACCTCAATTATCAGAAGAGCAAAGAGAAAACATTTTAAATTATGTAGAAAATGAAGCTGCAGAAATAGAACCAATTGATGAAAATAGTTTAAAAAGACTGATTTTGTTGTTTGAGAAAAGATCACTCAGAAATCAAGAAATGCGAGTGAAATTTCCAGATCAACCCGACAAATTTATGGAATCTGAAATAGAACTATACGATACTTTGCAAGAACTCCATGGAGTTGCAACTAGCCCAGAATTATATCCCATTTTAGTAGAGTTAGGAACAGTACCAGCACTTTTAGAATTATTGTCCCATGAAAATACTGATGTATCAGTAGGTGTAATATACTTATTTCAAGAGCTTACTGAACCTGACGTATATGCTGAAGCACCGGAAGAAACTAATATATTAATAGAAGGATTATTTCAACAACAAGTTTTTGCACTTCTTGTGCAGAATTTAGAAAGACTTGATGAAACACAAACTGAAGAAAACGAAGGAGTGCATATGACTTTAGGTAAGATAATAATACATCCTATTTTCTATGCTGCACTTTGTCAATAGCTTTTATTAATTTTTTTAATTACAAAATTTTAGGTATTTGTGAAAATTTATTGGAAATTAAACCAGAATCGTGTGTAGAAGCAGGTAAACAAAATCTGTTACACTGGTTATTAAAAAGAATCAAAGTAAGGGCAGCTTTTGATGCAAATAAATTGTTCGCAAGTGAGGTTTTAGCAATTATGCTACAGAATACTAAAGAAAACAGACTTCTATTGGGAGATTTGGATGGAATCGATGTTCTTCTGCAACAATTAGCTGTAAATGTTTTAATTATTCTTTTATAATTTTCAATTAAATTTTTTGTTTTTTTAATAAATCATTTCTCTTTTCCTTTAGTATTACAAAAGGCATGATCCTGTGTCGTCAAATGAGGTGGAATTCATGGAAAACCTTTTCCTCATTTTATGTAGTAGTTTAATGGAAACTGTAAATCGAGACAGATTTCTACGTGGAGAAGGACTTCAGCTTATGAATCTTATGTTGAGAGAAAAAAAGATGTCTCGAAATGGTTCTCTAAAGGTAATACAAATTAAAAATTTTTATTGAATTTAGTTTTTGTTCGATTTGAATCAATTTTAAATCATATAACTATTTAGGTTCTCAACTACGCAATGAATGGACCTGAGGGTAAAGATAATTGTAGTAAATTCGTAGATATTCTTGGTCTTAGAACAATATTTCCTTTATTCATGAAAACACCAATTAAAAATCGAAAAGGAATCGTATCGGAAGAAGAGCATGAAGGTAAATTGAAAGATTTTTTTAAGTTTTGCAAAAAAAAGGTGATTTGAATTCTAATATTTTTCTTTTAATTTTAGAACATGTAGTGTCAATTATTGCCAGCATGTTGACCAATTGCAAAGGACAGCAACGTCAAAGATTACTTAGTAAATTTCAGGAAAATGACTTTGAAAAAGTTGATAGATTAATGGAACTTCATTTCAAATATTTAAATAAAGTTCTGGCAATAGAGGAAAATGCAAATGTATGTATCATTGAATAAAAATATATTTGATAAAAGTAATTTATAAATTATTTACAATGAAAATTTGAAATTCAATTTTGTAGGAAGACCAGTCTGAAGAAGACGCATTGATGGACAGATTAAATGGCGGATTATTCATACTGCAATTGCTAGATTATATATTAGTCGAAGCCAGTACTGGCGGTTTACCAGGAATAAAACAACGAGTTGTAAGAATTTTAACCCAAAGAAACGCTTCACTTAAAACTATAAAAGATATACTGAGAGGTAAATTACAAATTATAACATTTAAATTATTTAATTGTTTAAATCAATCAATAAATTTAATTATATTTTCTTGTCCTTTCAAACCAATTTATTAAAGTAATACATACATACTTTTTGTTTGCAGAATATGCGGGAAATCTTGGAGATGATGGAGATGTTGAATGGAAACAAGCACACCAACAACACATTCTGCAGTTAATCGATAAATTTTAATGTATGAATGTGTACTTTTACTATTCATGCATCCGATTTAAAAGTCATGTACAAACAGTTGGACAGAAACTATAGTTCTTGAAATTAAATTATGTACATTACAATACAGTTTAGGCTAAAATTATAGAAAATACCTCACCCGAGTCTGAAATAACTTTTCTCCCCGTGTTACACACAGTGTTTTTGTCAACGAGGGCATGAAAAGTCCTCATTTGGTGTTAGAAAGTTGGATAGAAAATCGAGCATTCCAAATCG
>UCOL01003610.1:0-18161 GCA_900474335.1 Ormyrus nitidulus | reverse complement strand
TATGTGAAAGGTGATAATAATAAAGCCTCTAGTGAATTTAAACTGCGCAGTGTTAAAAATCTTATTTCTCCCGATCTCTCTCTTCCCAAGAGTCAATCCAAACAACCTCGATAGCGCTAGCGAGAGTAGCGCGAATCAATCAAAAAGGATACATTAAGTTCTAAATTATAACCAAAATATCAAAAAATTCAGTGGAGCCTCAGCCACCGACAATACTCGAGCTTCAAAATAGATATATAAAATCTTTTAAAGTCTTTTCCTCCAAATTCAAGACTTAACAGTTACGTCAAATCAAGAATCATAGGCTACTTGAGTAATTCTTAAAAGGTATTCAACACAATTTAAAGAATTAAAAAATTGTTGTATTTAGTTCTAAATATACAAAGGTAAATAAAAGATAATCAAATCAATAGTGATTTTATTTATTATTTACAAGTATTCTTAATAACTACTACTTTTTTTTCTTAATAATACATTTTTAATGAAATTAATGAATTAATTTTGAAAATGAAAAAGTCAGTTTTCAAAATAATGTTAAAGGATTAGTTAGTAATGAGTTTGAATACTTAAATAAAATCATTTCATGAACTAAAACTCAAGTTAAATGATACGAAATATACCGTACTAAAACAAAACTGATTATATCGTTATATCATACTAAAATAATACTAAAATATCACATATTACGGTATATTACAAATTAAAAATAAAATATGGGTAACACATTAAATTAAATTACAATAACATTACTTCATTAATTCATCTTGTATTTGTTGCAAGCTTTTACCTTTCGTTTCTCGCATTACAAACAAAACGTACGGTATCACAAGGGCTGAACCAATGGCACATAACATAAACACATAAGCTTCGCCCATTGCTTCTACCATTGGTAGATAAGTCTTTGCTGATAAAAAGGACGTAGCAGCTCCGACTAGTACAGCGATACAAGCAGCGATGCATTTCATATTAGCGGGAAAAGTTTCACTTAAAATTGTGCTTGGTACCGGCATTAAGCCCAAGAAAAATGAGAACATGAACAGAAACATCGATGCCATTGGAAGCCATTGTACATTTATCATATCAGCCCGCATATCCATGAGTAAAAAGTGAATCATCAGACCCACCATAGATAAAGATGTGCCAACACTAGACACGAGTAATAAAAATCTTCTTCCGCAGCGATCAATTAAAAAGATGGATATAGCTGCTGAGCAGGTGCTGCAAATATTGGCGTAGATGACGACTAGTGAAGGACTAACCATTGTAAACTTGGCTCTTATAAGGATTTCTTCCATGAAAAACATGATTATATTAAGACCACCGATTTGCATAAATGCATACAGAACGACGATTTGAAAAGTTGCCCTCCTTAAAGGCCGAGTATTAAACTCTTCTAATTTTTCTTTAAAACTTTTGGAACTATTTGAAGCAACAAATTTTTCAACAGCTTCCAGTTCAGTGTCAACACCTCGGCCAGCTCTGTACCAATCAATGGATTTTCTAGCATTATCACGTTTTCCAACTTTAATCAGGTGATGCGGTGATTCAGGTAACCAGCAAAATATTCCCATCAGTAGAAAAGCCAATATTAAATAGATAGACGACGCTGTGCTGATGGATAAATAAGATCCGCAAATACTAGCGACAACTTGACCGAATGGTGCACCTACCGTTGCCAAGGATATGAGTGCACCTCGAATTTCCGTCATCGACACTTCGCCTATATACAGAGGAAATACTGTGAAAGCCATGCCTAAACCGACTCCACTGGACAGACGTGCTATGTAAAACCATTCTACAGAATTGGCCACGATAATAAGAAGCCAACCAACAGCTATCGGCACAGCATTAATCAAGATGGCTCGCTTGCTGCCTAAATAATTTGCTGTCACTGCGCCTAGGATACCACCAATGAATCGGCTGAAGTTTACCAGCGAAGCTACCCAAGAGGCTTCAGCTGGACTTATCGGAATCGATGAGTCCGAAGCAGTGAGGCGGACTAGAGTTGGTGAAGCCCATCCAGCCATTAAACCCAAATGAATGAGAAGTATGGTTACTGAAATAAAATTTAAAGATATATATATTCAATACTGTTAAAATGGATAATATGAATTCGTTTTAAGTCTTTAAGAGTGATTATATTATCTAGAAAAAAGCAGTTGATTTTAATAATATATTCACTCAATATTTTTAAAATAATATATTTAATTATTGCATTCTGCATGTTACGTCAAAGTCAAAATCTTAAAAATTAAATATTGACATCAAAAGTCCTAAAGTATTCTAAGTTGGTTGTTTAAAACATGACTCAGACGGGACCCATTTACACATGAAATGTACGCAAACTTGGAAAAATCAAAAGAAAGCCAAATATTAATTTCTTTCTTTTCAAATAAGAAAAAAATATAATATAATATAGAATTTTATTGATACAATATATAAACTTTCGTCTTACAAACTGTAATTTGAATAAAAAATTGTCTTTTTTATCTCTCGTGAATATCGTGAGGTTTTGCACCTTATATAGTAAAATATTAAGACTTTTTGTATAAAGTGATGAAATAATACGATTCCATTTAAGATCATACCTCCAATTCCAGCAAACCATTGTGGAAGAATGAAGTTCTTTGCAAATTGTAAAATCATCATAAATGAAATGCAGATGATTATCTGAAAACAAAAAGAAAAAATGCGATTTTATGTAGATCAGTGTATCTTCCAAGAAAAAGATTAAGTAAAAACAAAAACAAAAAAAAAAAAAAAAAAAAACGTTTGATCAATTGCATTTTTGCACGTAACTAAAACAGGTTATGGATATTGATAAAATGTCGATCATATTTGCATGCTAATTTAAATTTTCCAATATCGATCTTCTTGCAAGGTATGACGTTATGCATGCAAGGCTTTGCACTTTTACTTTTAAGTTCAATTAATAAAGGTATTTCGGTCTAAAATACATGTATATTTTTAATTTTTTTACGACTTAAAAAGAATGTATTCACTAGTAAAATGTTATTCAATTACAATATGCTTTACCGTTAAGAAAACTACGTCAATTTTAGACAAAGCAAATAAGGAATCCATCATATTTTTTTATTTTTTATAAATGTGTGAGTAATTAATACATATATGTGATAAATTATTATTAGAGGTACAATTTGATCAGCATACTATTGATCAGAGGTACAGTTAGTCAGATACTGAACTCTTAACTTTCAAATAAACGATTGAATTGCTATCAAGAAATCTGCAACTAGTTTACATTTTGTGATAAGATATATATACAGTATATTCGTAGACATTTATGTGATCTACAAGAAAATTTATTTATATCTATGGGTAAAATATATTGTACATGCTAGATTTAGAAGTTCGACTTTTTCGATGTTTTGCCTTGTAATAAGAATAAGTTTGTATAAAACTATATTTTTTAAGTAAAAAATGGATTCGCATTTCTATATTTTAAAATCAACAAACTAAAGAAAGAAACATTTTTTACAGAATTTTTATTTAGTATCTAATATTCGCTTTTAGTTTTAAAGTTTTACGAAACTGTAACGAGCTGAAACTTTTTAAATTACTGTATAAAACAAATTATTGTACAATAAATATCTCCAAATCGAAATTTTCGATTTAAAATCCACAGATTTTTTCACCTATAAGACAATTTTTTTACATCTACCCTGTAAAATGGATAAGAATCTTCTTTTTATTTTTTATGCCATTTAAAAAAACAGAAGCAGTTCAATACACTATGATGAAACTGACCTGTCGTTTGTCGTCACTCTCATTTCCGGAGCTTTATTAAACCACTAGATCTGCGTCTTAGCGACGTCGCGATAGAACTAAGACTGCACCTTCTAATGATTCCAGATTAAGTACGTTAGCTGACAGAATGCATATAAATTCAATCGCCTCATACCCATCATATATTTATGCTCAGCTGTTACGATCAAGTTAGAATCCAAGGTTAGCTGCAATACCTAAACATTTCCACGAGTTCGCCAATGTTTTTTTTTATTCCTTTTAATTTCAAGTACTTTGGCTTCAACGGATAGGTCAGTTAAGAATACAAATGATAGAAACGAGTTTTTGCAATTGCTAATTTAATCATAAAATGCCGTTAGATAATTTCTTTTATCTCTTGATCCATAATAGATAAAAGTGTATACGTAAAATTAATTAAATATTGGCTCATTATTATTACTATTTTTATATATAAAAAATTAAAATTAAAAAGAGAGCATTTAAGCAACACTTGTTTTCATAAGCTAAAAGCTAATTCAAGCTATTTAAAGGAAGCAATAATGATTAATGTAAATGTAAATCGCTGATGAACTTTTTTTTGCCAGTTCAAGGTTGGAGAAAATACAAAGAATTTATGTTTACTTTCTTTATCTGCTATATGCAGGTTTATTAGTGAGTTTATCTTCAAAAGAGACAAGTTATAAAGATATTACGTCGAATTTAATAAAGGTATGACATGTGCATTTTGACTTCAGTTGGTTTTAATTGTTAATGTTTAAGTAGCATAAATAACTTAATGTTGAAAAGATAGTAATATTTATTTAAAACAAATTTATTTGTTGTCAATTATTGTGACATTAAATACAAGACATAAGGCCATAAAATTAAAAGGGTGATAAAATAGCATTTTTTGATTGAAAAATATAAAAGATTTTATTCTCTAGAATAATTCAAACCAAATTGTATGCATTGTCAATTTACTGACTAATTAACAAATCAAATATACTATGTTTGTATAATCATAAATTATTAAAAATTCTGTAAAGAAGTTGACGACTTGATTGAATTATTATCGATTAAAACAAATTTAGAAGTTCAGATTGAAATAAAATGCGCTTATTGCTTTTTTCAAAACAAGCATAAAGTTTGAATTTATAAAAAAGCATAAATAAAAGTTTTATAATAATTGATGATCCAGACAAAGTTATTATAACAGCAATTTTTTAACAAAGATTATGTCGAGAAATATTTAAAATACCAAGTTTCACGGCAACGCGAATAAATTTCGAAACAAAAAATAACTAGAAAAAAAAACCTATCAAAAGGGTCGAACTCGTTCGCACACACTCGCATAAAAAGATAACAGTAGGGATCGAACGAACGGCCGTAGGAAAAAAAACAGAAGAACCAAACGGGCGCGCGAACCATTTTTATCTGTTTGCCTGGCGTTTCTGCAGTTAACGGCGTTATACAGCAACGTCGTTCGAGCAAATAGCCATTGGCTTTTTTTGCGCCCCACATTTCCCGGCCTCTCGTTTACACAAATCCCTTCGGTCAGGAGCTGCGTCCGTGTGCGAATTCAAATTTCTGCGAGGTTCCGTCTGCGCATAATCGCATCGCGTGAGGGGGGGGGGGGAGGCATGTATACGACGACGGTGCGAACAGGGGAAACGGCGCGCTTTCCCTCCTACGACAGCAAGTCATTTTAATCCGCGCGTGCTTTGCATCAAAAGTGCTGCTAATAAAACAAATGGGCCAGACGCGGACAAAGGAAAAGCTTTCCATCTGCGGATGCTGTTTAAATTTTTAAGTATCGGTATTGTTGTGCAAACAAACGCAAACGATCGTTTTCGTAAATATTTTGTTAAGTTATTTTGTTAAACAATATTCCGTTGAAAAGGAGTAAATCGTTAAAAAAGATCTGCGAATGCTGCTTTTAATTGATCGTTCAAAGTGCGACACCTCCAGTAATTGAATGGAGGGAAACGCAGCTTTATCGATTTTACTTTTCACGGGTTTCGGGCTTCTTTGTTCGCCGTCTGCGATATATAATGCAGGGGGTAGCGGGCGCTACAAAGAAGCAAGTAAACTTCTTTCGCCTCATCCGAGACGGAAAAGCAGCGCGCAGAAAAGGAGAAACGGTCCAGAAGAGCCGCGGCTCTCCTTCTTTCTCTCTGTCGAGTAAATTTACGAGCCCGTAAAAGAGGAAGATTGTCCCGACGATCGTCCCGGCGGTTTTGGCAATGACACTTTTACGAGATTCTGGCCATTGTTCCGCGGTCATTAAGACGCGGGCCAGGTAGAACTTACCTAGCTTGATATCCCTGTTTTTTCTACATTATCCTTTGCGCGTTTACGCGTTTACGCCCACGGCTGACTTCTGCGGATACATTGGACTTTCTTACTAGTTAGCAAAATGATTTACATAGTTTATAACAAGAACACGTGCATGCAATTACTTAATCAAATGTTTAGCGGCGAAGGTGAACGATAAAAAGCGTGTTGGAATTACTCTTGACATTGTCTTCTCTGTTTTATTACATTTGAAGGGTTCAAGGGTGCCTGGTCTCACGTGTTATCCCGATAAAGCAGTTATTTCAAGTTCACGATGAGGCCTCGGAGAATATAGAAATCATAATTCAAGGCATCCCGCTCAAAGAGCAAGGATTTGGAGAAACAGAAATGCTTAATACTTGAGAAACCCTTACTAACCCGTCCACTATACAATACCGCTCAAACAGCACGTCTTGTCTCTCGGTTACATTTAGTCTTCATTACCAGATCAATAAATGCGCTCGGAACAAAGAAGCCGCAACACCTTGCAGCTGTGTTAGTCGGTCAGTAGAATCTCCCCCCGGTCTCCATAGCGACAACAGCGACTGGATCATAACGTAGTCCAGCTAAATCCTGCACAAAGGAATGCAGCCCGGCGAAGGAGGAGAGCGATAACCCAGTGAGAAAACTCTCGAGGGGGAGGCGAGCGCAGAACAAAGAGAGCAGCTCGTGAGTCAGACGGCGGCTTGGGCGCGCGCGGTTTTTCGGCGCCGGAGGGGTCGCGAAAAAAGATTTACTACGTGACATCGGTTTCTTGTTAACGGAATATCGCCGCGCGCGAGGCTCGAGCTTCGAGGGGGGGAAGAAAGATTAAGAGGCCTCGCCTCTAGGCAAATCCGAAAGAGTCTGCCGCTGACGCCTCCGGAACAAAGGAGCCTCGGGGATTTCGAGTAAATTGCAAGCGTTAGCTTGAAATTATGAAATATTTCCGAGAATTAGCTTGGAAATTGTTTTGTGCTCAATTTCTTTGCCGGGAAAAATTTAGCGCGTTTGGATTTATTTTTTAATCTTTTGTACCGCAATAAATGATTGTCGAGTTTTTAATACAAATTTCTATATTATATTCGTGATTTGAATCTCATATGTCAACTAAAAAGTGAATCTTTCAATTTCGATTAGTCTGCTGGTTTTTCGGTGAAACAATCTGACGATATGCGTCTCATAAATAGGTTTATTCGTATAATGTTTATCTATAAGTTATACAACTGATTGTGCTTAAAAATGCAGTGGTCGTATTTTTCTTTATCACAAAGTGTCATTCAACAGCAAAACAAAAAGGAAAAAAAGCTCGGTTGCAATTGACAGCGGATTCGGCAGTGACAAGAGCCGACAGACGAACGTTTCCTAAGCGACGGTCATTAGTGTCCTGCGGATGGCACTGCGTAAGCACGAACCGAATAATTAGAATTTTGCGAGTTTCTTCGCGGAGGGTCGAGGGAGCGCTGTCACGCGAACGGGCCGCCTTGAAATTGGGGACGAAGGTCCGACGCGACGAGGAAGCTATTCGTGTTATACAGAGGTCGGAGCGCCCCGGGAATTTTCACCGTTTTCTTTGTTCGCACTCAAGGATTTTACGAGGAAGCATTCTAGAAATTCGATCGATCATCTCGGCACTTCTGATCTTGGATGTCTTGAAAATTGCTATTTACGCAAATAGCTCTCCACTACTGGAAGATTAACGTTAATTAATTTAACGATGTGCAGAGTGTGATTTGCATACATTACTGATTTGTAATACACCTTGAGTGATTCGAAGCAATGATCAGATCTGTATTTTCAAAGCTGGCATCATATTACATTCTTTTCGTAATTGATAAAATCGATTCGTTATTTAAAGCAGCGCGTTAATATATCTCTCAGCTAAAAACACCCTCTCCGCTGCACAGAAAAATGAGCGCGCATCCCATTCAAAGCTTCCACAACGAAGCGAAAGCCCTAAAACTCGGTATTATTATTAAACATCCTCCTGGGAATCCGAGAGGCAGCTTGGCGTCTTAATTTTCGGCCGCTCCGCTTTGTCTTGGCGGGCTTAACTTTCCGGGCCGTCCTCCCTCTCGTTTTCGTTCGGCGCGAGTAATTAAATCCAGTTTCATCGTCGGGGTAATAAAGTGTGTGGGCCCGCGGCTGCCGCGCCTCGTAAATCCGCCGGGAAACTATTTCCCTATTATCCCTTGAACGTCGCGAAGCACTCCCGAAGTATCCCCCACTGAACTAGATCGTTCTTAAAGCGAATTTTCGCCGGAACTCGATAGATTAATCGAACCGCTTTGCTTGGGTGGTTAAACTTTTAGTTGATTTTTCGGTTATTCGTTGAATAAATTTATCGAAAGCTTTAATTTAATTATTTAATTTTGAACATTTAATTTAATAAGTTAGCCAATTTAAAATGCCTTTTAAAAATGTCTTCCAGCGTGATAAACAACCGAATGTTTATTATATTAACGTTTATTTAAATACTAAAATAAATTGAAATAAATTTTTATTCGTCTCTTTGAACTAAAGAGCTGATTTAATGAAATTTAATGAAATGTCAAACGCTTAAATTCACTCGGCGAAATGAAAGCGAATTCACTTGTTTTCCTGCTTTGAACTCCGGCAGATTTAAATTATAAATACGAGCTAAAGGACTTTTTGGCACTTCCTCAACCATAAATATTTATACGAACTCCTTGTTAAAGCGGCATTTCCACACAACTCTCGGCTCTCTTTAAGCAGAACCAATCATTTGCTCGACAAATAAAGCACCGCCAATCGATCGGCGATCGCGTCGCTTAGAGTCTGCGTCGAGAGTGTACACTTTAAATAACGAATCCGCCGTGCCTTTGTGCGTGTACCAATAGCGGATTCTATAGTATTATGCGGTATTAACAACGAGGCGGGCCCGTCTGAAAGGCTCGACGAAAACATCCCGATTTTTTTCTCTCTTTGTCTGAAGGGCTACCTGGAGTGAAAGGGGGATGTTATTGTTGCCGGAGAAATTGTAAATTAAAAATTCTAATTTTCCCTTTTATGTGCTTACAAAATGAAAAGGTATTCTTGATGGAATGTTTTGCGAGTAGAGTTTTTATAGCTCTGAAAATTATTACGTTGAATTTTCAGAAGTTTTTACCTTATTGCACTGCCTAATTGCACTAATATGCACTGATTGCACTAATATTTTGCAAAGTCGTAATTGTACAAAGACAAAATTTTTGCTATTATACCAATAGACAATTATATTTTTCACAGTACGCAATAAACTACGTGAATACCCAGTAAAGAATGTTAGCTTATTACACTGATTGCATTAATATTTTGCAGTTGTAATTACAAAGGTGAACTTGTTGCAATCATATCGATAAAGAATTAGATTTTTCGCGGTTATGCAGTGAATTGCCAATGTTCACAATTCACAAAGGCAAATATAGACTTTAAAAAAGTATTATTAGCCTTTCGATACATTATTGCGGAAGAATTGTTTCAAAAAAAAAGCAAACAGATCTCCGCGTCAGAGAAACACAGATAAAACACATGAAATCCAAGCAAAACAATATCTCTTACCTCAGATCGAGAAACCGAAGATACGAGCCAGCCTTTCAAAAAATATAAATCCCTCGCTCCACAACGCTCGAAATTTAATTTCTTCTACCTCGCGCGCGCGCTTGCGCCTCGAAATGAAAAACCGATCGAACCTGCGTAAAGCTCGCCGCAAATGAAAGTACAACCGCGCGTAAATCACACCCGACGTATACGCGCTTATATACTCCCGGGTTTTCCTTTCGGCTTGGAAAAATAACTCGGCGCTCCGATCGGAATCAAATTGAAGCTCTCCGTGGGAGGAGGCGGAATTGAATTTTGCACTTTACCTATTCAAAGTTTCAATCTCTCTCGCGTCCCGGCCCTGTAGGCGCGCGGCGACACGCGCGCACTCGGGAGGCACACGCGGAGGAAAGAATTTATGCTCGGGTCCGCAGTCGATTTCGCATCCGAGACTTTTCGGTGCTCTAAAAAATGTATCGCCCGCTCAATACATGCGAATTAAGGAGACGGCGCTCTTTGTCCAACTTCCTGCTTATTTTTTTAAGCTGCTTTTTTATATTTAATACGCGGAGAAAAATCGCTAGTGAAAATTACTTAAAAAATTAAGTAAAAGATACTGATTCTGACTTAAGTAAAATTTACCGAATTATTAAGTAAACCACCTCGCGTGCGAGAGAGACAGAAAGTGGCGCCTCGGATTCGGTAAAATTTACTTACAAAGCTGAGTAAAGTTTACTTAATAATGTTTGCTAAACTTTTTAAGCAACTTTTACTTACATTTAACGTAAATTTTACTATGAATTTTTCTTCGTGTATGGTTTTAAACGTCCGAGCATTCGTTTGAGTGTGACAAAATAGCAAAACGTGTAGTGCTCTTACCAAACTACTTTTCGTTGATTATAATCTGCATGCACAAATGACAAAAATAATTACTTTTTGCTTAAAAAAACACTATGTATCTTAAAAATAGAGACGTAATTCGATGCTCTTTGTATGATAAATGTCTGAACCAACTGATCATATTTGGCAATCCTATCTTTGCAGGTGTATGATTCCGTATCTTTGTACACAAAACGAGAATTTTGGATCGAGTGCTAAAGTAATTAAGATTAAAATCTTACTCTTAACATCAACGTCATCTCTCGTTGAAAAAATCTCTATTTATTAAGTCAATTTTTTTAATATAAATCTTGGAATATTTATAATTAAGTAAATCACAGTTTGTATCAATAATTAATTAATAAAAAAGCTACAACATTAAACCAAATAAACAGCGTATAAAAGTAGCCTAATCCGAAAAAGACTCCTTGTTACCGGGGCGCGAAGCGTGCGCGTCACGTTGAAGAGCGGCCGAGGCGTCGATAATAGAAGCCAAGAGCGATTCTGCCTCTGCAGACGGGTCAGAGTCCGAGTGCTCCTAAGCCGTTGGCCCCTCTGCTCGCGATAATCCGAAGGCGCGGGAAAAAGGTCTTTTCCCTCGTCGTGCTTTTTTCTTTGTTCCCCGCGGGCGCGCGCGGGAGAGCTTTCCGTCTTAGCGACCATTGTTTTCCACTCGTTGTACCCTCGCGCAGGCATCGCAAGGAGGGTTGCAAAGCTGCGTAGGAGACACCGGGAGGAGGGTCGCGCGGCAGCGCGTTATATTAAAGCGAGAGAACAAAGGAACGGCGAGATTAGATTTTCCCGCGCGCCTCCCAGGTACATCTCTTGCGCGCGCTGTGCGAGTTACGCGAGATTCGAAAGTCAGACGGTGGTACGTCACGTTGCCGAGTTGCTGAGTAATTGTTTGGCTTGCTTTTTCAGCTCGGCGCTAAACTTTTGAATTAAGCATTTTGAAGGAAATTGCGCTTTGAGTAAGACTTTTGTTTTCGAGTTGAAATTTAAGAAGCTATTCTATATTGCTTTTAGTATAAGAGATGCGATTTGTCGAGAAATTTGAAAAGAATTGTTGAATCACTTAAAAGGTATATATAGATTGCAATCCGTAATGAAGTAATTATTAGTTGCATATATACTGATGGTTATTTTTTATGATTGGAACGCAGTAATGCTAGATATTTTACTCAGAAGATTGAATTAAAGATGATATTAAAGAAGACGTTTCGTAACAAAGTAAAAAGATCGTTTAGTATAGATTCAGCAAATTTTTAAAGACAATCGAACACGGAAAGTTAAAAACAGGCCGTTGTACAAAAAGTACTTAGCATCTAAAAACATCAAAATCTACTAAAAACATTTTGTGTAAAAAAAAAAAAAAAAAAAAAAATCGGTCTTATCGTTAACTCCAAGAAACAAATAAAAAATTCCTTTTTACTTTTTTCGAGCATTTAACCGTCGCGCATATTAAATATCAGCTCTCCATTTATATCGTTTATTAGCTCTCGGGAAGGCCAGTCAAGCTCAAGCTATGGCTCGGGCTCGTATAATTTTTTACTTTCCAGAAGTTAAATGAAAAACTCGACTTTCCGTGCCAAATGGAATATAAAGTATCCTTTCCCCCCCTCCACTCCCTCGCAGGGTAAGAAAAGGGAAAAGAAGAAAATGAAGAAAAAGCGCCCGGGGCGAACAACAGGCTGCATAAAAAGGACTCGGCGAAAGTGCAAGCCTCGCCGGTGTGGAAGCTGGGAAAAGCGGGGGCGTGGGAGGGAGGGGGACGAGGGAGCAGGGCGTCGATGATAGCGCTGGATTTACTTTTACTACCTCATTAATGTTACACTTTTTATTACGGCGTGCCCCGTTCAGAATCCTCCTCGCTCCGCGGGCAATCCGGATAAAGCTACCCGTTATACTCGGGGCTTTACGATCGAGAAAAAAGGCGCGCGGGAAGGGGGGGAGGGGGCTCCCGAGCCGGGCGTTTTGACTGGATGTGCCGCTATTTCGCCGACTAGAGCTGCACTTTTATAACGCAACATTTACGTGTAAAGCGGCTCGATTTACCTTTTTCGTTCCTCCCTTCTTCAGCTTCTTATTTATCTTTACTCTTGCTTTTACGATTTTTTATCTTCGTAAATTTTTGATACTGCCTGCGGTTTAGACGAGGAGGGCGTGGGGAGAAATAAATAGCCTTGGAGAGTTTTAGCTTTATTTGCTTCTGGTGCTTTTTGTTTCCTTCGAGTGCGGGCAATAGATAAGGCAAAAGAACTGATTTCTTTTCGCGTTTGCGTGAAAAAATCTCAATGTACAAAGGCTTAATCTTGTACAATTCATTCCTCGCGCGGGTGCTAAAAGTAATTTATTACATTAGTCTGCAGCGAAATAAAAAGTTTCAAGCGCTCAAGTCCTACCATATTTCGATGCTTTCTACTTTGCAAACTTAGCCGTTTCAGCAACGCTCCACGAACCGCCAGAGAAACGTCAGAAAAAAACTAAAACGCTAGACAATTATTTATCTACCGAATAGTAAAAAAAAAATCCCGCATCCTCTAAATCACTTGTAACTCAACACGTCGAGAAATCCATCCTCCAGCGACGGAAGCTGCAGCCCCACAAACAGATAAGAAAGTGCGAGGAGTTGATAAAGATATTGCGGTCGTGTTCCTCCACGTGTACATCGGGCCGAGTGGGGCGACTGTTTCGGAGGGTGCGTCTTGATTTCGGCCGCGTCCTGCGCCTCCCTCTTTTTCCGATATTACTCGGATATCCGGCGATTTCGCTTTGTGTCAATGGGACACGCCCCCGAACAGTACCCTGAGACAATGGCCTTTGTGTGCAGCTACGGAGTTTGAGCAAATTTCGGCCGGGCTTCTCTTCCGTTCGATTAGGAAAAGGTTGGAGTAGCCTCGCGGGCGGCGAAGCGATGGGGCTTATGATTTGCCGAGGCGGCTATTTTCGTCGCGTGGGGAAGAAGAGCTTTTCTGCAAATAAAACTGCCTGATGCAATTGTTCTAGTTTTTATGTCGAAATAGCAATTTCAAGTGCTCTACAATATTTCTCATAAATATTAACGTGGCTCATTTCGTGATTATTTCTTTTAATAATCCACGAGTCAGTTTTACGGGCCGAATTTCGTATATAAATGTTGCCCCGTAAAAGCTTTAAGTGCGGCAAGGTTCTAAAACGTCTGCTATCAAAATATTAGGTAATATCGAAACTGATTTAAAAATTCAAGCTCCAATAAAACGGGCCATCTAAGTCGTAACGAAAAAATAGCCGACATTTTTGGCCATCTCCTGGCGGCCGCACTTTCCCCCGTTTAATAACCGGCCGTAAACTGTATATTCCCAATCGCGCGCATAAACGCGAGGATCTCCTCCGCTCTTCCCGCAGGCAGATGGACAATAATAGAATAAAAAAGGCGGCGTAAGCATGTCGTTTAAAGCTGCGCCGCGAGGGTTGCGGTCCGGCGAGAGCGAAACTTCGCTCGACCGAGTCGTAAACAGATTTGAGAACTTTGAGGGCTCACGGACGAGCGCACACGCCGGCCGCCTATAACTGATAAGGAAGAGATTGAACGGAGCACGAATCTTCCCGACGTGCTCTCCTGCATTTTTCAGCCGTTCGAGGCTGATTTCGCTTTTTATTAGTCAAAGATGTCGGATCAAAAAATGTTGAAGTGGAACTTGACGGTAAGAGCATTTTTAGAGTGTATTTTTTCGTTTGCACACGTGTTTATAAATAATGCCGTTCAATCCATTCCCGGCGCAGCAATGGCCTTTGCCCCCAGACTCGGGGCAAATAAAGATTTTATTTAGCATGTTGTATCGATCACCGAACGGCCGTTGTAAGCTCTAAGCTCCGCGAGATGATGCGGACCTTTACCGAAACCCCAACGAGCTTTGATTGTTCCGGATAGCGATATTAATCGATAATCCGAAAACACGAGCATGCAATAAAAAGTAACGCGAAACGGAGAGCCGCGTCCCTTGGCGAAAAGCCGCCGGCTGAAAAATTAAACGGTGTTCTCGCTCGGCGCGGCTCGGAGGGGGCTAATAACCCCCGGGTCATGTCGTCGAACCGCTCGGTAAGGCCGGGCTCTGAAAAGGGGTAAGCGCGCCGGGCGTCGCGGGAGGACAAAGACTTTTCCGGGGCGCGCAGCCGCCGCGCCGCAGCCTGGCTGCGAAGTTGGAGGTCGGGGGCGAGGTCGCGGCCGCCGAGCACGTGGAGGGGCGAGAGCGTTTCTGGAGCAGACGAATCGATGCGCGCTCGGCTCGGCTCGCCTGCAACGAGTTCAATGTCTCGCCCGGGCTGCCGCCGCCGCCGCCGCCGTCGCCGCCGCTCCCGGCCGCCTCGGATGATGACCATGGCCGTGGCCTCGCGACGAGCTCAAGGCCCTGCCGACGGGAGCCGCACCTGCGCCGAGGGCTGCCAGAGCGGAGGAGCTTTTTCGCGGGCTTCTTTCTGCTGTTTGCTTTACCCTCCTCGGGCTGATTGTTCATTTTTCTCGGGATTGTTTCTGTTTTGCTTTGTTCGAGAGTCGGTGGATATAGTGGATGGAGCGTTGTCCCGGGATTCGCAAAGGCTTTGTTCCTTTTTAAACTTTTGTAAAGAAGCAAGATTTTAGAAAGTAGCAGGAAAAGTAGAAAATGAATACTTTAATCATTTATGAGTTTGCGCCTTATTTGTTTAATTTAAGCAAGAGTGCGCTCAATTTAGATTTATTCAAAGAAACTTGTTACCGGAACCTAGAATAAACAATGATCCATGGTTGAAACGATGAACTTCTTACGCTGGGATTCGCGACAGGGTTGAGTGTCCTAAAATTAGAGTGGCGATTTCAGATTAAAAATAATTTATACGAGCATTATTTTAAAACGATAATTTTTTCTTCCACGTCGCCAACAAGTATGTAATACCTTTTAATTTAAGTTTCATACATCCTCCCGGATATCCGTCACTTCTGCAACCCGTCAAAACTCCATAGTGGCTCACCGCCTGTTATACTGTATGCCGAGTGCAGCTCCTTATTTCTTACCGGCCAGATAAGTTTTATGAGCCAACTTCGAAATGGCCCAGGGGGAGATAATCGTTTTTATTGTCTTTAGCGAGCTTTGGAAAAGCAATGATGTCCGGGGAGCGGAATGCTCGATTGTCTTTATTGTTATTGTATGGGTTTTATTGCTACGGGGGAGTTTAGAAACTATTGTCGGGGGTCAGATGCACTGATTGTCGATGATCATCACTCAGAGACAATGAAGGATATATATACGAAAATACCAAAGACAAATAACAAACGATATTCTGCGTTCTATTGTATTTTGTACAAAATTTTGATTTTTATCAAGAAACATTTCCAATCGAAATCTCTGCGTGGATTCAATTCATAAAAATCTTAAACATTTCTTTAAACGCACATTTCGATTTCTAAATCTTCGTACGGTAAGTATTCCTTGCTGCCTCCTCGCAGCACTTGGGTCGAATTTTCAGGGCGCCCTTTGACCATTATCTTTCCGAATCATTAATCTCTTTCTTGTCGAAAAGGAGAGCCGCGTCGTAAAAGTTCTGCTCCGCAGATCTTCTTTTTCCCCGCGCGTTCTTTCACGCTTGTCGGCCCACGACGACGAATAAAATTGTAACCGAAAGTGGCTTAATTGTCTCCCGACGCGGCCTTCGAAAGAGCCCCCATTCCCGATAAAGATGCCCGGAAAATCCGCGAGCTGCTTAATTCTTTCAATCTACCTATTTTAACTTGGAAATTTTTCACGTCCCGCTCGATGTCTCTCGAGCTTACTTGCCGACGATAAAAACTTTTTATAGGCTTCGTCCTCAGAATTTATTGCTAGTTATAAAAACGGCCAGGGTAGAAGATCGTACGTTGCATAACTTTATCATCAATGTATGTATTATCCAAATTTTATAAACCTTTTAAAAACTTGCGAAATTTAAAAAAAGTAAACTAAAAAAATAATCATTTTTTCACCGAGGAAACGTTGTAATAATGACGAAAGATTCAAATCGCGTCAGAATTGAACGCGAATCATACTTGCGATAAGCGCGAGCAGAAAAATTCGCGATCCGCTCATAAATTAAGCAGTTGGCGCATTAAAATTCTGTAGTGACGTCATTTAAGCGTCCTCCTCTCGTTAAGTCAACGGAAAATTATCGCTCTCGCAGTAAAATACAGGCTTTTATTAGAACAGGGGGGGTTGTTTGCGGAGGCGATGAAAGGTTCTCTTCGAGTGGAGCCGCCCAACCCCCTCCCCCTCCCTCTCGCAGTGAAAAAAACTTCTAATAGCCAATAAAAATCGTTAACTGTCAACAAGGTGTTGATCGTTAATTCCACCGTTAAGGCGCGATCATTAGCCCGGGGATCCAAGAGCTCTCGTGTAGCGTATTGTCGAGAGACGTGTTGACGATATAACTTTCTTTCCTTCAGTCATCTGAATTTGCGGCGGATAACGAGTTCATTTAGTTAGTCAAATATTTCTTTTCTTTTATCGGAATAACATTGAAATTATCAGTTAAGTCATACTTAGCTTGAAGAAATGCAATTTCTGAAATAGGCAGATCTTAAAAAGTTTTCCTGTTACAGATTGCAGCTGAAATAATCATCAGTCCGGTTAAATATTTAATTCTGTCGAACCGCAGAAACTTGAGTAAGCAATAATAAAGAATCACAACAAATTGAGCACCTGAATGTCGCTCGATTTATACTTGCATGTTTTACAATGTTCATTTAAGAATGTCATTTAAGCTTTTAAACTAAATCCACTCTTAAAATTGAAAAAAACTTCTGTAATTGAAAGACCATAAAAAGCGACAATCGCGTGATGTCTCACGAGACTGCTTTTCAGCAGCAGCGAACGAGAATCGATACGTCTCTAAATAATGCAGGCCGCTTTTGGGCACGAAGCTCCTCCCGAGAATAGAAGCGATAAAAATCTCTCGCGCGGCAAGCCGAGGAGGTTCGCGGTGATAGATGTTGCCGTTGCGAAATATAAAGTAAACTACCTCACATTGTCGCGATACGCGCCGTCCCACGCGCCAGCCATCGCCTCCTGAATATTGATGAGCCGCCGGCAAGCGTCGCGCGAAATATCGCTTCTCAGTCTCTCGCTGGAATGATAATAGGCTTGCTGTTTTTTAGTTTTTAGGCGCGGTGCTTTTTCGACCGCCAACGTGGGGCGACGAGTGCGCTTTTCTTGTAAGGAGGCACGCTTTTGTTAGGAAGCGAAAAATATGAAGAATGGCTTATTATCGCTCGGTTTGAATAAGTAAGATATCGCATCAAGATTCTAATCTGCGTAGATTTTTGCTTCCCCCTAGAGGAAGCTTTGTGATAGTAATTTTTGGAGTTGTTCGAACCTGTTATAATTGTATTTTAAGGTGTCAGAAACAAGAATAAATGGTTTTTGAATAATCTCTGTATGGAGGTGTGTGTGTGAATGTATATGGTATATGCTTGGATTTCAGCTTTCACTGAACGGATTTTCATCGTTCACGGTTCATTTTTTTGTATTTTTTTTTGTTTTTGTTTTTTTGTGATGGCGGCAAAAAAATTCTTTTTTGTTTCCCTTATTTGTTTTTTTTTTATCGTAAATTTTCGATTTTTGAAAAACTTAATTTTATTTTTTAAGAGAATAAAAATATCTGTAATTTCAGAGAAAAAAAGTTACACTAGCTCTTAT
>UCOL01003609.1:0-18144 GCA_900474335.1 Ormyrus nitidulus | reverse complement strand
TCACTAAGGGAATCACCCCCACCACCGGAGTTTCCAGACCTGTATGTACGACCGTGGCTGCGTCTAAGGTCTAACCTTCCCTGACAGCCGACACGTCCATACATTCACATCTGCAATAATCTGCATCCCTTTTCTAAGCGCAGTCGACCAGTCGTTCACTTGAGCGCGGCGACAATGCACCGATAAACGTTTTTACAAGGAGATTTCGCCGACAACGACAAAGAAAACACCTGAGGAGTCGTATGAACGAGGTGAGTAAATGCGAAGGTATAAAGTTTGGGGAGCGGAAAGTCTAACCGCAGAAGCAGGGCTGCGGCACTTGAGGCCGGTCGGTTCTAGGTTATGTTATCCTTCGTATTTCTGATTTGCGGTGCCCTGAAGATGCTTTGTTCAATCATAAAGACCAAAAAAATGCCTGTTACAGGTTGTGAGAAGAATACCGGCGACATGATCAAGAGCGGGGAAGACAATATCAGGCCCTACGTCCAGACTGTGTAAGTTAGGACTTTGACTTTTGGGGTGATGGTTTTATTCGAATAGATAAACATAAACTGATTGGGATTTCAGGGAGTTCACAGGACGGGAGGACCAGGTAACTGTAGAAATTGTTAGCACTAATGTGAATATTATTCCCTCTCCTGGAGGGCACAACCATGGAAGTTCCAAGGTGAAGTTAAAAAACATCGTCGACTTCACTTGGGAGCATCGTTACTCTGTTGGCCAATTGTTGGCCGTTCACATGTCTGGCAAATATCTGGCATACGGCATCAAAGGTAAATTATACAAAATTATGCAAATTAGACTTATTTTAAAGATAATTTGCCGTATGCATAAATAAATTTGTAGCATAAATAAATTTCTATTCAAGTCAGTAAATTAATCTCAATTAGTTTTTTTGATATAATTTGAGAAGAGCATTTGCTATCTGGTTAATTTTTTTTTTTTTGTTTTGGCTATCATGACCACTGTTTATCTTTGTTATAAAATCCTTGTTATCATATTCTGTGTAAAGATTTTATTTGCATTCCAAACTTAGTAGTTATATTAAACAAAAATTTAAAGAATTATTCATGAAATAGAAATAAAATAAGAGTAACCTTTAAAATTTCAAAAATCTTGATAAATAATTTAATTTTAAATTAATAATGCAGGATTAATCTTAATTTTTAAAAATGTAATTTTTATTTATATTTTATAGCTAACAGTGGAAATGGAGTAGTGAGGGTTGTAAATAAAGAGTTAGAGCAGAGGACTCTTATCAGGGGAATGCGAGGTCTGATCCAGGATCTTGCATTTGCACACATCTTAACTCCTCTTTTAGCATGCATTGACTATACTGGAAGTTTGTTTGTGTACTCAATTGAAGCTACAAACACAGAATTATTATGTAGTCGAGTTTTACAAATTGAGGCAGATGACCCTTCACCAATGAGTCATAGAGTAATATGGTGCCCATATATTCCTGAAGAAGAGGCAAATGATGCTGATGAAGTGTCAAAATTGCTTGTTTTGACCCGTGGTTCAAAGGTAGAACTGTGGTCTGTAGCTTCTGCTTCTCGTATTTTTACTGCACCTATTCAGGTAAATTTAAGAATATCTATTTACTTATTTCTACAAATATAAACGTTTTAAATTATATTGTGTTAATAAATAATCTTTAAAAATCACAAAAATGAATGATAATTTGTTTGTTTTAAAGGCTACAGATCCAGCTATCAAAGAAAACTCTGTGATGCTTGAAATCTATCAGCACACAGGAACTATTGTGGAAGCAACGTTCAGTCCTGATGGTACGGCTTTAGCTACAGCAAGTTCCGATGGTGAAGTAAAATTTTTCCAAGTTTACTTAAATAATGCATCATCCGGGCCACAAGCACCCAGGTGCTTACATCAATGGAGACCGCATGATGGACGACCAATATCTTCACTCTTTTTCCTTGACGATCATAAAAACTATCATCCAGAGTAAGAATTTGACTTAATATCTGTTTAAAAGCGAGTAAATTATATATCACTTTATAAGATGTACTTCATAGCGATGACGATTCCAGGGCTCAATTCTGGAGATTTGCGGTCACAGGCTGCGACAACAACTCGGAGTTGAAGGTGTGGTCATGCGAGTTGTGGACTTGTTTGCAAACGATAAAATTTGCGCCGACGCCAATTACGCAAAAGGCGCCCGTACTAAAAGCCCGATTGGACCTCGCCGCTGGCTACCTGCTACTTTCAGATATTTATAACAAAGTTTTGTACATATTGAGTATTACAAAGGACAGCGATGAGGCGGTAGCTTGTATAAATACAGTATCTGAGTTCCTACTGCCGTACCCCATTTTAAGCTTTGCAATAGTCGACGCTGGCCAAAGACATGTCAGGCCCATGAGTGAATCGTTAGAGGATCTCTGTCCCGGCGACGAGGAGAACGAAGATCAACTGGTCATCAGGATGTATCTCGTTCAGCCCAAGTCACTACAGGAGTGTCATATCGCTTTCAGGCCTCCGCTGCAAATGAGCGGCACTTGTCTTATGGATACAATTACTCATGATTCGTTGGATTACTCTGAAGATTTACCGGATATGAATAGTGTTAATCACAATGGTATTGTTGAAGTTAACGATAATGACGAAGGTAATGTTTATTACTAGTAATTTTACGTTTTAAAATTTATTTTTTATAAATATTAGGAAAGGATTCGATTAAGCCAAGTCTAATAATTTCTTCTACAAATAATGCAAAGGAAGATTTCACTGAAATTGAAAATTCTGAAATCGGCAAAAGTTTGCATAAATTGCTCAGTTATGTATAATATAAAAACTAAAATTTAAAATAGAAAATATAACAAAAAACTTCAAGAATGTTAAATAAAATTAGATAAAATTAAATAGATATCGTAATCTTACCAGCGTGCCATACATTACGGATATTCATCAATCTAAAAAAAACTATCATTTATTTTTTAAATTTTATATTTTCAACTTTAACTTTTTTGATACTCTGTTTTTTATATTCTATTTAAAATTGAATACTGCGTAGTCTTCCCTTATTTAATTAATAGTTGTTTTGCTAATAAGATTAACCGAATTTTTAGGTGAAAATGGAGAAGAAGATACAACTATCAATGAACTAACGGAAGCAACTGAGCTAACTATAAACCATAGCGCTGGATTAAATCTAATGACACCAGACGCCTTCAGCTCACCCGCCAAAAAAGAGAATGTACTGGATTCAAAATCTTCTAGTCCTCAGCTCGGGAATATCGAATCCGCCAGTCCTAACATCGTGCAGGCTGTGCAGGCTTTGAACAGTACAGATCAGCCGCTTGCCACCAGCAAGCTCGAGGAACAAGCTCCGCCAAGCGGTGGAAGCAGTCCCTCCAGGGAGGTTCGCGAGATTTTGTCTCTTGCCGAACCTGAGGAAAATGAAATCCCCGAACCAGAGGAGAGTGAACCTGAGGTTAAGGTTGAACTTCCAGCGTCCAGTGAAGATTGGTCACAGATTCGTTTATGTAAGTTGATTTCTTTTATGAATAATCTTATGAAATTTTAAAAATTATCTGTGGCGCATGTCTTTTCTACGTAAAAATAGTCTTTAAAAATGGATATATTAATAGATATTTTAAAATAAGACCAACAGATTTAAATATTATAAATATTTAGACTTAACAACTGCTTGATAAGTCTTACATGAATACATATTAAATTATATTTTGGAGATACATCTTATGTACCATTAATATTAGATGAATCTGTAGATCTAAAAGACGCGATCCACGCCATGGAACAAGAAAACGAGGACCTGCCTGAAGGACAAATTATCTTAAAAAAAGAACCATCACCAGTCCATGTAGTACCAGAAGATACACAGGCCAAGTGGAATTTCTCAAATGACATCTTCGCAATGACGAATAAACTTGACTCCATCCTCGAAATTATTCAGGACCAGCAACAAGAACTTAGCGAATTACGTGTTGAGGTACTTATGTTTATTAATTGTACAATACTTAAATATAAAATCTCTTTTTAATCCTTACAGTAATTTTAATTTCGCTTTAATCTGAAATAATGATCATTTTAAAGTAAATTTTATGTTATTTTAATTTAAAAAACTCTCTAAGTTAAACTCATTTAATCTTAATTTTCCAGGTAACTCGACTGCGCCAAGAGACCCCACTGACAAATCGCGTAGAATCTGCTCTAGCAAAAGTAACGCAGCAGCAGACAGCGACGATTGACCAGTCACTTTTCGCACAAGCAACCCGACAGCACGATTTTCTCAAGAGTTTAGAGCATACAGTAAAAGAAAAGATTGACGCAACAATTCCACGAGCTTTGCAGGATAGCATCGAGCCATTGCAGCGGCAGCTGAGGATAGACTCAGAACAGATTGATGCTATCGTCGAGGACAACTTGACGAAATTGATCTGCGGGCCTCAAATGCGCGAGACCATCGCGAATACCGTGACGAATGCTGCGAAACCTGCGGTTGAACATGCATTTAAGGACGCATTTTCAAGCATCTTATTACCACGGCTTGAAAAGGCGTGCCAGAATATGTTTAAGCAGGTACAGGATGCTTTCCTTAACGGAACCAGAGAATGTACGTATATTTTATCTAATAATTTTGATTTTTTCAAATATTTTACTTTATACAAAATACTCAGTTAACAAAACTGGGTTCTATAAAACACAAAGTGTTAATGTATAACAAGCAACTGATGACAGTAGGTTTCTTCAGATGCTGCATAGCTTTATAGGAACATAATTTTTTTACGTTTTTATATCAATTTATAACAATAGACTTATAATTTTAAAGTAATAAATCCAACCTAATTTCATTTTTAAAATAAATATTAAAATGTAATTAGAATTTATTTTAATTTAATGACTAATCATGGTTATTTTATAGATCTACAAAATGTGGACTCTATCATGGATAAACAATATCAACGACAGAATAAGCAGCAGAGTGAAGCATTAGCTACTGCAGTTAGGGAAGAAATGCAAACTGAATTCACTAGAGGCTTGTCAATGATTCAGGAGAATACAATTCGCAGTGTTCGTGATTCTATGAGAGAAAACTTCACTCAACATATGTCGGATATCTCTGGCATTCGGTAAGGCATAATTCAAATAATCATTAATTCTGCATTCTGAAATCCATTTGAATAAATCTTAATCTTATTTTTAGTTCGCGAGCAACCACACCAGGAATTACAGGTCCAACGGCGGCCGATTCTCAAGCAAGAGTGATGTCACTGCTGCAACGAGGTCAATTAAACGCTGCGTTCCAGCAAGCGTTGAGTGCTAGTGATCTGAGTCTCGTGGTGCTCGTATGCGAGAACACGGACACCGCTCGCGTATTCCAGTGCTCGATGGGCCCTGGTCAGGGTTCGAGGTGCGTCCTTCAGCAACCTGTGTTGCTATCGCTCGTCCAGCAACTGTCAGCCAATTTGGGGCACAGAACCGAATTGAAACACAGGTAACGTGTGAAAAATTTTCTAATCTTTGTATTATGTAGTATTAAATTCATTGTAGATATTAATTTAGTATGCATATTAAATTTTTAAAATACTTTAATTGTACAAATGATTAAAAAGAAGTTAAATAATTTTACGAAACTTAAATATTCATTCTTCCTGAAAAATTTTTACTTTCTGAATCTTAAATTAAAAATTTAATTATAAATTTAATTTTTATTTTAACTAGATGGCTGGAGGAAGCTGTAATCAGTTTGGATCCAAGCGATCCAATAATACGAGAACATATGGTTAACGTGCTGTTGACGTTGCAAAACCAGGTGGCTTCGTTTATCGCTGCCAACCCAAATCATCGCTCAGTAAGACGATTGAAAATGGTCGCAATGGCTGCCCAAGCTCTTTTGAAACCTTCATAAGCTTTTCAAAAGTTATAAACACACTAATAATAGAGATTTTTCATTTTGCGATAACTTTTTATAGTATAAAATAGTTTTTGCGTACATGTCGCATTTAAGACTGGAGATGTTTTATTTAAAGTACATTGTCATCAATGAATTGTGTTGAATTTACTGTTTTATCTTGAAGGAACGTATTTAAAATTATCGATAATGTGAAGTTTTACTTGGAAGTTAATTTTCTTATTTCTTTTTTATAGATAATTGACATTTGATGGAAAATGTACATTAACAAATCTCCCTTCTATAAACGTTTTTTATTATTTTACAGAATAATCATTTTAAACAAAATTAGTATTTTTTATTATAGTTTTTTGAGCTTTTATACTGTTTAGTTCAGTTTTCCACCCATTTGCTAAATAAATGTCCTCTAAGGTGATAATAAAAGCTAGATTAATAACATTTTAGATTAATAACGCGAAAAAGTCAAAGTTAAGTAAATACTTTATTCTTATTAATTGAACAAAATGTATTATAATAAAATAAAATTTTTTCCATAAATTTGTGTTCTTATTTTGTACATTATATATATCCTTATTACATTACGCATTAGCTCTAAGAATTTCTTTTATATGAGAAGGTAGCTTTAACCTTTTTCTCTTTCGTATCTTGCCAGATTCATTTATTTGTTTTTTATTTGTATTTGCAGTTGTTTCACCTTCCTTTTTTTTCTTTTTTTTGCAACTTAAAGGATTAGGTCCACCTTTTTTTTTCTTTTTCTTAGGTATCGGTCCAGCAATTGCTTCTAAGCCAGATTGTATTTTTAAAGTTTTTAGCGTTTCTTGCTGCGTGTCAGTCATTACTGTTTTATTGCGTAACTGCTCAGCAAATTCTCGACTTTTTTGAGATGGTGGTTCAAGTGTTGGTGCCTTACCATGTAAATACATAAGTGGAACTCCTGGTATTTGACGTAATTGATCTTGTAACATACGATCTTGAGTTGCAATCACATATCTGTTAAATATAAAAAAAATGCAAATTAGTATTTAACTAACTGTCATGTTTTTTTCGGACATTTAAAAGAAAAAGTAGAAAACAATTCTCTTTAAATATTGACAGATTTTACCTGTTAGGATTATCAGCTCCAATCATTGAATGCAGACATTTTGAACCTGATACCGGATGTTTTTCATGGCCACACTTATGTACTGCAAACTGTTTTATAATTAACATAGCTCCGTAAAGCTTAGGGCCCAACTTTTCAGTTTCTAGAATAACACATTGGGTAGTCAACAGTTTGACTTCTGCTTGAAAATATTTAGCTAGCTGCTCTTTTATATTGAATTTATTCTGAAAAAAATTCAAATTAATTTAGTTAGATCTATAAATCATGTAAATAAACACATTGACTTATAGGTTAGGATACGAACGGTTAGAGCCGCAAACGAAAATGTTCCATCTATCAAAATTTGATAGGGTTCTCGAAATTTGTAATTGTTCACAAAAAATCCAAGGTTTTTTTGAACCCTTTTTAATCGTTGAATCTTCATTATTTATATCAAATAATTTTAGAATGCTGAAACATCAAACTGCACTATACAGCGTCTCATCGACAATACCGAGCGTATACACATTGACACGCCGTGTTGGGGCTGGTTGCCTGGGGCCGTATTCTCTACTATCTCACCGAGTGAAATAGTGTGAAAAGACGATCTTGACCAATCAGAGAACTCCTTTAATGAGAAAATCATGATTTCATTCGGTGAGATAGTTAGAGAATACGGCCCCTGGTATATTGAAATACTGCGTTTCTAAATGCGGGGTGTACTGTAAACCCAGCCTTACAATTTCAAACTCGCATTAAAGTATTCGTTGTTGTAATGTAAGTGTGCTTTTATATGATATTACAATTTTCAAGCTCAATTATGATATATATAGAAATTACATTTATAGCGCATGCTTGATATTGGTTTTTGAACAAACTCAAAAAATTTTGAATTAGAAGCCAAACACAATGATTAAAAGTATTTGATTTTCTGTGAATAATGTTTTAGACTTATGTTGAAGGCTTTCAATACGGACGTTTTTCGATAAAACGCAATGCTATAAGGTTAGAAAAGCAACTATAAAGCAGGCGGTCTTTATGAAAATGGATTTGTTTCTCCTTCGAAGATTCAATAGTTTTCTATTGATTCCTAGAATTGTAACGATTTCTCCAAAATTACCTCTATTCTTATGCAGAAGATCACAAGTGACATCATGCGAAAGTTTGCAATATCTGGGTAGGTTAATTATACATAAATTATATGCAAACACTAAATATTAAAATGAAATATTTATTATTAACCTTTTTTTTAGAGAAAAAGCAGTGTACAATATATCGGACCAGTAATTTAAAATTTTTAAATAATAACTATGATAGAGTCTTTGATTCCGGAGTACGTTCATGTACTCCTTCGATCAGAATTTTTCACTGCAGTGCTTTTTCAAGATTAGATTCATCAACCAAGTCGGAAATACCCAACAAAGATTGCTACAGACCTCCAGTAATTGAAAAACCTTCAGTTTTTCAAAGAATGAAACAGATGACAAAAGATTATTGGCATATTCTTATTCCAGTGCATATTATCACATCAATTGGTTGGGTATCAATGTTTTATATAGCTGCAAAAAAGTAAGTTAAGTCTAACTGAAGAAGTTAAACTTTGTAGAAACTTGAAAATAATATTAAATCACATATTAAAATATATAACAATTGTTTCAGTGGCGTTGACGTCGTAAGATTACTTGAGTCTTTAAATTTAAGTGACAAATATGTAGAAATGTTAAGAGGTTCCAATGCTGGTAATTGGGGTATTACATATGCTTTGTATAAAGTATTTACTCCTTTTAGGTATACAGTTACTCTTGGTAAGTTTTGAATTTTGAATTTTTAAAATTGTTTTTAGACTTAAATTTTTAAAAACCATTATAATTTTAGGAGGAACAACTATGTGTATTCGATATCTCAAAAAATGGGGATATTTAAAGATAAAACAGTCACAGGTTAGCAGTTAACTTTTAAATCGGAATGATCTACTTAGAGTTTTTAAGTTCTTGAACAAAAACAAGAATAATGTTGGTTATACACGAGTAATTATTTTATTGTAATCAACTTGGAGTTACTATAATTTTTAAGATAATTTTTACAGTACCATTCTTTCTACACATCGCATTTTAATTTATTTAATTTTATTAATGAAATTTACCGAAGTAGAAGAGAATTGGATGTTTTTAAAGTTTAATTCTGTTTTAAAAGAATATTTCAAACTAAAGTAGATAAAATAACATTGTTCTAGGATAAAAATTTTGATTAATCTTTGTTATGTATACAAAATATAATTCTTCATCATATAATCCTTCATCTCTACTTTTTCTCGAAAGGTTTATAATCTTGCTTTAGATTTTTCTTGAAAACTTTTTTTAGTGATTTTCAATTGACCCTAGGAAAAAATTAATATACATAAAACAAATCAATTCATAGATTTGACAAGTTCACAATTTTATATATACTAATGAAAGATACTTCTTAATATCACAACAAAAAGTGATAATAGAAAATTAAATCACGAAAAGTTTTACAAAATAATTTTATATCGAAATAAAATTTTCGTATTTATATGTAGATGGCACATTCTATCCAGTGTGCCAAAGAACATAAGAAGAAATATGCAAACTCAGATATATCCAACAAAATGAAAATCAAACGTGACCAACCACAATCGCAGAAAACGTAGCAGATGATTTTTCATTGGTATACAATGAAAATATTTTTATTGAAAATAAATATCTGTAAATGTGTATTTATTATTTTATGATGAAATATTATCTAACTTTGATATAAAAATAAATATAGTTATTTAATACAGTTATTTTACTTTTGCTCCTCTACAAGATATACAAGAGTAATGAGTCTGCCTTTTACTAGCAACTGTACTATTTTGTTTATTAATTGTAAAGAGTGTAAATAAAATTACATAAAGTAAAAAAAGTCAAGACTTGAAATGTTTTGAAATTCGAAATCAAAAAATTAAAAATTTGAATTTAATATATATGATTCTAATTATTTATTATGTGTTTATAATTTTAAATAAGTAAAGTGACCAAGTTTTAGTTATTTATTTTTGAACAAGAATTGTTAAAATAGAGAAAAATCAATAAATTTCATTCAATTTACGTCATTCAGGACCCAATAGAGATCGGCAAAAAGTTTTTAATTTTACGAAAGTATTTTACGAAAGTATTTTTAAAAAATTTGTTTGTTTTTATTTTAAAACAATTTTTAAAAAAATTGGAGTAGGAAAAAGAGTAATTTACATTTATAGTATAATTTCATAAAATATCTTCACATGTAACTATATTATCTTCATTTTAAAATACAATTTAATCATGAATAATATACATGTAATTGAATACACTTATACAATAATGTTATAATCAATTATGTCGATATAGATTTTTTTAAAAAGAGGCCAAGTTGCCAGGAGATTCATCGCATAAAAACTGAAATACAAAATTAATCTTAATCAAAACTACTCAACAATTGATAGACTAATTGTAATAGATAAGTATGTAAAACATAATTCATAGATTTATATATATTTCCTTCTCGCAATACTTTCCTTCCAACAATATTTCGAAACAATTAAAAATTCTTATGTACTATGATATGTATGTTTTAAAGGAAGGCATATATATATTACTAATTGAAAGTTAAGTTTATAACGCAGATAAGTATAAGGCGAAAATCGTTAAGCCTACCAAAATTCAGAGTATACAAAGTTAGCTACACGTAAACTTCGTAAGAATGATACACAAATATACGACTTTAAAAAAACTTTCAAATCCTTAAATCTTATGAAGTAGATTATAACAGTAAAATTATTTTAAACATATGATTACGAGCAGCAAAGTGGTTGCAAGTAAAAATAATCTTCTTATACTTAAATATCCGTAAATATGATTTGATATGCCTTATACACGACGCAAATTTTGTTAATAATTTAAAATAAACTTAATTTTGTTAATAAATTTTGTTAATAATTTAAAATAAATAATTTAAAATAAACTGAAAAAAATAAAAAATATATTCTTACTATAATGAAGAAAATTACCAACTAATATAATAACAGCTATCAATAATCACAATGATAATTTGTTTTTTACGGCATTGCAATAGGCCTTTCAAGCTATTAATCTGGACACAATTTGAAAAGGATAAATGTTATTAATAATGCTATAATATAGTGGGAAAATAGGTGTTAGTTTTCGTAAAGTGATTTCAAACTCTGGCAGGCTACGTAAATCTAAACAATTTTAACGCGAGTGCGTATATCATTTAAATAGTTCATTCAGTGTATAAATGGTGCATTTAGAGCAAAGAAAATATCGAAAATTTTATGCAATTGTTTATACGCTGATTGAATTTCTTTGGCGCATGCTGTTCAGAAAATATATTATGTTCTTTCTTTTATATATTGATTTTCGAGTGTAAGCTTAAATAGTTTTATAACGCTGATATAAGATATTTTATAACAGTCATAGATAAAAATATGATTTTCAAACAGAATATTTGTTCCAACACAATAATCGGTTTTTCTTATCTGTTTTACAAATTATTTTAATACAAGAGTCGGGCACTAATTAAACGAGTTGTGCGGTTGTAGCTACAATTGTTTCTAGAAATCAAAAAATGCATTTTTTTAAAATATTCAAAAATACCAAGTGATATTCCATTTGTCATAATATTATATCAACTTTCACTATAATTTAGACGATGTATAGAATAATAAAATTCGGTTTAACAGTAAATTATCGATGAAAAACATTAATTATACATTTTTTATTTTAATAATTAAATTTAATTATCTACCGATTAAATTTTTATTTTTTAAGTAATTTAATTTAGAAGAAAAATAACATATTTTAAAAGAACAACTACGAGAATAACAATGTATCGTACGATACAAAGTTTTAAGGCCAGTTATACATCAATAAGATAATTGTAACATTTCATTAAAAATTACATTATTGAAAAAACGTTTATAATTATGATATGTACCATTTTTAGAATAAAGTTTTGACATTCGGTTTAAGAATAGAGCCCACCATTATTACAAGATGATCCAAAAGTAAATAAAATTTAACTGAATTCTTAAATTAAATTTACTTGCACCATCATAATATATTCGCAGATATAATATTATTATTAATTATCTTAAGACTGCTCTGTCGAAGAAATTAAGTCTTCAAAATCAATTTGACGGTTTTTCTTTTTATATAATATATAATGACGCATTTGTGCATTTGTATAATCACTTGATTGATATGTTTTTAATAAAATACATCACTAGTTATATTTATTATTACTAATCTTAGAAATTAAACCCTTTGCGATTCATAATATTACAGTCGCCAAGAGTATTAGTCATAAGAAACTTATAGTCACCAATTATGATATGTTTTATATTTTCAGTCACAATTTAAGTAAACTTTCGTTGGAAGCTAGTTAATTGCACATGCATACTTTCAATTTTAGGCTTTCTTAATAATAAATGATAAATAAAAGATTGCGGAAAATCACAATTCAGGTAAAAGTTAGTTAAAATAAATTTTACATTTATTGCTTTTAATCGATTATTTAAAAAATTATATTTATGTAAAGTAAATTAGCGAAAGCCTGTTAAATATTTGAACTAATATTTGGAAGAAAATTTAAAATATGAAAAACTCCGCAGAGCTATAATAAAGCAATGCTTGTTGTGTTTAAATAATTCAAACGCGAATTTTAAATAAGTCGCGGTGCTGCCGGAAGCCGATGTTATGTATATAACTAACTACTGTAAAAATAGCTTTGAAATAGCGGATATACAAAATTATAGTAATATTTCAGGTACATAGATTTTCAAGAATATTCTATTATATATTCTGTTATAAGATTATATTGATAAAAATTATCGTAACGTAATTTATTTCTAAAGTAACTAATCTGCAATATAGAGTCTATAGGGTCTCAATAAAATTATTTAATCACGTTAAGAATGTAGATTTTGCTACATACACCGTTTCCAAATAATTTTCAAGGTAAAATCTAATCTTGGCTTTTTCGAAAAAAAAATATATATATGTGTATAATAAAGCAGTATAAAAACGACAGTCTGCAATTTTATACTTTCTTTGGTTTTAGTTTAAAATTTTTCAGTTATACAAAGCATATCTGCATGATTTTTATCGTAAATAAGTATGGATCAAAATTGCAGTACCTGAATTCTCGTGTCCTGAAAAATTAGAATAAATCTTTTAATAATAAAATAATTAAATAGGTATTTTGAAACAGGCAATGGTCCAGATTAACTTTCGCATTCAAACAGCATTTGTGAGCTATATTTGAAATTTTCAATCTTTTAGTATTACTCTTCTTTATTTATTATCCTGTTTTCGATCGACCTGTTTAATTAAATTAGTATGCAATAACTAACTGACGGGAAATAATGCGTTCGAAAGATAAGAACTGAAAAACTTTAGCGAAAGAAGATTCTCTTATCCAGCTTATCAACGAAAATGTATACCAGAAATTAGGTCATTGGGTCAACTACTTACTCAACAACACCCGAACATTACTAACGGACTGACATAGAACCAATTTCTCGTAGAGGGGAGGATTTTTCTTCTATTTAGCTTACACGACTACTATTTAGCTAAAACTTTGATTCGTAGCTCGTCCCGGGATCGCGGCGAACGAAAAGAAAAGAATATATCGAAGGGAGAGAAAATATGTGAAGACCGATTAACACGACACCCAAGGATTTAAGCGTATCCCCGCTTGTAGAGTCGGCTGTTCTTCCCGGTGATCCGCTTCTCACCGGCAGTGTACTGGACGACGTGCTTCACTTGGTCGGCCGCCACCGGGCCTATGCACACCAGCGGGTCCTTGAAGTACGAGCACATCTGAAAATCGAGGGAGAGTGTAAGTCTAACGCGTAAAGTCTGAAATTTCAAATTTGTACCTTTCGCGGTGTCTGACGATGCCGACGTTGCAGCTGACAGCAGAGTCCTCGGCTGATGTCGCACTCGCTGGACATGGTGCACAGTTCGCCTGGGGGAAGTATAAATCGTTAAAGCGGGATACATATCGCGGATTTTAACCGCGGGGGCTAATTTATCCTTACTGTATTGCTTGTTCGACGTGATGGGTGGCTGACACGAGAGGGTGTCGCTGCCAGCGACCTCCGCGCACATCAGTCCGGTCTCGCAATCGTTATCGGTTCTGCAGAGCTCGCCCTGCTTCAGCCCGTAAATGAAGACGCAGCGTCCCTCGGGCCAGCCTGCACGCGAGAATATCATCGAGAAAAAATCGTATTTTCGAGTGCAACGCGTAACGTTCGGTAAGTGCGGGGGCGAAAAGTGGGGAGATATACCTAAGCAAGTGAAACCGGAACAGCAGTCCTCGTTGGTGTCGCAGCGCTTCTCGTAGCAGGACTCGACCGCTCCTTCGTCGAGGCCGTTGTCGCTGAACGAGCCTCCGTGCTGGAATCAAATTTTGCGGGAGGAGGGAATAGTTGATAATTCAGGAAAAAGCTAACACGACTGTCGCGTTAATTACAACGATTATCATCGACATTTGCGGGGGACGGCGATTTGCGCGTGCTTTTGAAATGAAAAATTTCTGGTCGATAATGTTACCTGCAGGAAGGCGGAGGATCTGCCTAAGTATCCTCCATGGCCGCCGTAACCCATATTGGAGAGCATCTCCGGGCTGAAGCGATTAAAGAGACCTCCCCATGCTTGGACTCCGATACTCGTTCTGCTCGTGAAAGCGAACAGGAACAGCACTGCGATCGTCTTCATTGTTCGACTGCAAAGTCACGGAGTCGTTTGATTAAGTTTCATTTGGAAAGATAAATTGGGAAATTCTACATTGTATAGTAAAGCTTCGCTAAATAGCTCATATCGCAGCAGCTTTCGTAAAATCCATAATTAATTGTGAAGCTTATCTTGATTCAATAGCGAAAAGACGTAAGAGTGTCGGAAAATTCGAGATAATCTGGCTGAGGCAAATCTCTCTCTCTCTCTCTCCGACGGACGTCAGCCGCGAGCTTTTCCACGCGATCGATTTTACCTCCTCGCAGTCTCCTCGAATAGCTACAGGTCAGAGCACAGATCGCGTGAGTCGCGCTTACCTTTTGTTCTTGCAACGTCCTTTGGCGCCGTGCGAAATATCAGCTTCTCTCCTTCCCTCTCCGGAGTCTCGCTCGACGATCCTCGGTGCGACTCTGCTCCAAGTCCTTTTTACAACGCGACTCTTTCGGGGTTTCGGTTCGTCCTGTTCGACGGTGGGAGGGCTCAACAAGTTCTTCTTGGCCGAATGGGGGAATATCGCGGGAGTGACTGAAGGGTCTCCTCGCACTTTTACCCCGACACAATCTATAAACCCCCACTGCGCAGCTACAGATGGGCCATTGTGAACGGGAGAAAGAGAGACGGAGGGAGGGAGGAGAGGGTGGACGCGAGGGAGACGGAAAGGGAGGAAGAGAGAGAAGGCGGCGAGGTGGCACGACGCATGCGTTGCACCGAAGCTCCTCTCTTCCGTCAGTCGCCTATTTTTACGCACAGGTGTAATTTACGCTTTAGCATATTTTTTATTCGGGGCTTTTACGCGCCGCGCGCAGAGATGCGATGCGTATCTTTACGTTCGAGGGGCATATTTTTTTTTATTTTTATTGTCTCACTTACCTGCGAACGCGGTTTTCATTCCCGACTACAATTATGGTGATTGAATTGATTTTTCTCGGAAGCTATTTAAGGAAAGGAGGAATAATTATAAAGCACAATGCGCTGTTCCGATTAAATTTTTTTTTTTTTTTCAGTTTGATAAACGATCAAGAGAATTAACACCGAATGAAATTGCAAGCATTTCCTCGATCAATTCAATTAACGTTTCTTTTCAGGCTTGGAAAATTTTTTTCATTTTTTCGATTCGATTTGACAATTCTATTTAAGAGAAAGCTCGGAAATCGCACTCTTAAGAATGAAACTTCGCCCGTTCATTAAAACAATCACGGTTTCGACAACTGGCGTTCGACATGAAAATTATCGTAATTCAATTTTTTTTTTTTCAATTTTACAAAAAGGAAATACAGTACATGTACTTTACATCCAGTTTTCTTATAAACTTTTACGGTCTCACCTTTCGTTCGTTGAGCGAATGTACGCGTGTACGCGTAGGTGTATTGATCGGCTAATTTAAGGACTGCGATATAAAAAAATCCCTCGCCTCTTTTCCGCTGTTCGGATCAGCCGGCTTCCAACAGCCAACATGTTCGTCTGACTTTTATTTATGTCTATTTTAAACTAAATCAATAATTCAAGTGAATTATTCGCATGCATGATTTTCTGTAAAATCGACCGAAAATTCAATTGTGCGTATTCAAATTTTTTTTTCTCAGGGTATGCTGTATTTGCGATAAATTTAGTAAAGCTCCGTACATCAAAATGCTTTGACGAACGAAGCCAATTTTTTTACATTTTCGTAAATATATAGATAGATATTTGGAAAAAAATTTGTATCTAAAATATTTTTCGCTTGTGCAAAAGTAATAATAATGTGTCGATAACCGTCTTATCTTGTTTATTCTATTAAATTTTTTAAAGTCGTATTATAATACATATACAAAAAGTAGAAAAACAGTAGGAAAACAGTAAGTGCGAGTAAAAAAATCCGTATACGTAACAAGTATATTATTAATTGGGAGAATGATAATAATTTACATTTAGCGGTTATTTTTGTATAAAAATACGTTTAATTATTAAATAACAATTGATGATATAGCAAAAAATAATCGCGCTATACAAAATTTGACTCTATGATATAAAAGGTGGTTAGTATAAATATAATTCTGCTTATGTACATCGTCAACGCGTAAAGGTATATAAGACGATCGCCTATCACGATTTACACGAACAACAATTTATAAATAATATTTAATGCGTACACATAATGTTTACACGTTTTTAATAAATAATAATAAATAAATTAAATTTTTTTTTTTCTCTTTGTACAATTTATACAAGGTGGCACCGATCGCTTGCAAATGTATCATTTCGTTAGACTCCGGTGATGCTGTGCAGCCAGGGCTTGAAGTAGGTGGTCCTCATGTAGACTCCCGGCAAGTAAGGAGCCGCGCATTTGATGCCGTGAGAGACTGTGCCCACCAATATCCATCTGCCGTCGGGACGTTGCAAAGTCAATGGACCTCCGCTGTCGCCCTGCAAACGTTGACGTTGGAAATCAGGCCGCGATTTATTTGTTATTTTTATTATATACAGTTATTGGAATCAACGAAATATTGCAGTTTTCATTCGAATTGTTTTCGATTCTACTATTTAAATTACCGCTAAGTTATGGCTGAACTTTCAAGGCAAGTATTTAGGTGAAAAATGATTGGCAAACACTTTCTGAAGCACGACATATTTTCTTGACTTGAAAGTATTCGGGAAATTTAGTCGAATTGCACGTACCTCGCACGAGTCTTTCTGCCCGTTCGCGTAACCTGCGCACATGAAACTCTCGAGAATCAGCTTCGAGTGTCCGGCCGTCTGAAACATCTCCTGACACACTGAATTCTCCATTATCGGGACTTTCACCTCTTGAAGCACGGACGGCACACCTCCGTCTATCGATAAAGACGAAAAAAAATAGGGTGTTAATAATCGTTTCTTAAATAACCCAAATTCTAAAAAAAGTACTCACTGTACTTGAGCCGTCCCCAGCCCGTGACGGTGGCCATCCTATTAACGTAATCCGTATTATCGTCGGGCATGCAAATCGGCACGATGTGGGCGTCGAACTGTATGGGCGTCTCGAGCTCGAGCAGGGCCAGGTCGTTCTCGAAGGTGGCCGGGTCGTAGGCCCTGTTCACTATGACTCTGCGCACGTTCCTCGTCACGCTGCGCCGTGATTCCAGCTCGCCGGATATGTCGAACTCGCCGAACACCGCGACCAGCGAGGCCAAGAATCTGTGGGGAGGTCAGTTTTAAACGTGTAATCGTATATACGAAAAGATATATGTATCGCTTGCGATTGATATAATTTTTATTGTACTAGCACCATCCAAGCGCGCTGCGCGCGCGCTAAATATTTTCTATGTTAGACTTTTTAGCTACTTTTAATAAAAAAATATTTCTCTCATACATAACATTGAAATTCTTTTAACTTATTGATACGTTAAAAATGA
>UCOL01003608.1:0-18177 GCA_900474335.1 Ormyrus nitidulus | reverse complement strand
GGATTATGAGTTTCCCTCACAGAAAATAAGCACGAGAATGTAGCATTTTCGTGCATGTGTTAGAAAAAAATATATTTTTAAGAATATTTTTTAAGAAATAATCAAAATAAAAAAACAAATAAAATTCAACATTTATACCGACCTTCCAAAGAAATACTAAATCACCGCACATCAAATCGCGTAAAACACATCTCTCCCGCAAAAGCGCCGAAAAGAGAAAGCTCGCCAGATAAATCTCGCGGAAACAATGAGCGAAAGGTAATCACAATCATTCGTTAACTCGATCCACCGCGGCAGCAGCAGCAGCAGCAGCGGCGGCAAAAAAAAGGTCCTCAATAAATCCGGGAGAGCGAAAAAAAAAGCGTCGATGAGCGTTATTATTCACGTCCGCAGCCATCAATCGACAGCGCGCAGCCTCGAATAAGGAAAATATATATTTCCTCTCGTCTAGCAGACGACGAGCGCGTAATTGTAAACGCGCGCGCGGGCCGCCCGCGAGGCAATATTCCGAGCGGCGCGAGATACGGATAAATATGTATATTGGCTCTCGGGACGGGTCATCCGCCAGTTATCGCGACAACTCTCGCCGGGGCGTAAATACGTCATCCGCACGCGCGGGCAGCGAGTCGTTCGCGAGGGAGCAGCCGAGTGTGGAGCGCGGATTAATTCGGGAAGGTGCGAGATTATGGAGGAAGAGGAAAAGGGGACGGCTGCCGATGCCTTCGAGGAACTTTGGATCTGTGCTTTGGCCTGCGTCTTTTAGTGGGGGAAAGTGGCTCGTGCGACGATTGGAAATGTTGAGTAAGAGGAAGTCGGGTGTTTGAAGCGGAACAGGTGAAACTTGGGGAAATGAAGGTTTACATGTAGAAATATAGTTGGTTTTTGCGGGGAGAGTATATTTTCGAACCAATTCTAGTTGTTTACACTGAATTGTGGCTGCATTGTTTTATAGAGCTTCTGACTTTTACTTATTTAATTATTATATTGAACGTATTTACAAATATCTGTTTACTTTGGGCAATTAATTGTTATCCAAAACTTAGTCGCATTTTTTCAAACCAATTAAACCATTCTTATTCGTGCAATAAAATCCACCAACGCGCCGGCCAGTACAAAACGCCGAGTGTTATAACCGAGTGCAAAATTCCCAAGCTCTTATCAGTGACTAAGAGATTCCTCGCCTGAACTCCGTCAACAAGACAAAAGTGCCGATATATCGCGTCGAGCGAATTAATTAAGAGAAGATCCTCCTCGCCTCGGCGTTTACGTAATTTTGTTTTCCCGCGCGAGCGACGAGGCAGGAACCGCAGAGAGGCAAGAGGATATATATATATCCAGTTGGGGCCGCTAACGACGCTCTCGGATGCACACCCGACACTCGACTGTATCCGCGACTCGCGCAGGTAATCATTACGCCGATATACCGCGCCGCGTCCATTGTCGCCGCCATCGCTGGCTCCTTAATTATCCTCTCCCGGCTTTTTCGCCCACTTCGGTCGCGCGCACCAGTCGCGCTTTTCGCAGCGAGTTCGTATCGCCCCCTGCCGTATATCGGATTTCGCGCCTGGATATTTTTGGGTATTTTTCGAAAGGCCGAAACTCCGACTGGAGTATCTTTTTTCCGGGGCGCAGCTTTGCGCGTGCATTTCGACATTGTTTATTCATGTTTCGCGAGACTGCCGCGAGCGCGCGCTTGTTTAAAAACCGAGAGCTTTTTTATGGAGATCGACCGGGGAGATATGCGCTGCCGCGATTTCGGCCGCGTGCGATCGATTATTTTTTGTGCAGACGGGAGGAAAACGTTGGAGCTGCCGCTGCACTTTAAACTTGTAATGTGCATTGAGGTTTGATCGAGGAACGAATAATATATCGTACCGAGCAGTTATGTAAATCGGAAATGCGATAGTCAATTGACTTTTAGAGATATTGTTTTCTTCTGAATCGCAAAGTGTGCTTTGAGAATATTGTAGAGCTGGCAAATATTCAGAAGCTGCTTTTATCGAAGCAGGAAAGGCTTTAATTTACACGTCAGAATTCATATGAGAACGAAAAGTATAATAATGCAATCTTCGGCTATTATTTCAGCGCGTGCACTTTTATTCAAATGCTTTCTGTTTCTCAGTTAAATGCTGCTGCATAAGAAGAACTCACGTGTGATTATGTAATTATTTTAAAAAACGCAACTCATTAAATAATACGTAACGCAACCTGCTTCACTATTAAATTTGCGAGTCAAATGCAAAAAAAAAAGAAAACAACTCTTTAATAGTCATAAGTTTTTCATTCAACTTTCATTAGTATCGAAAGTACAAGCAGTCAACACGATCATTATATAAAAAATGCAAAAGCGTCAGTTCCAGATCTCATCCATCATGACTTTACGTAACTACCAACATTATCAAAACGACCCTCCTCCTCGTTCCAGCAACAAAAATTTTGCCGCCCCCGCTGAAAAGCAGCGCGATCACCAAACGTCAACATCACCCCCGTTGCGCGCTTCATTTCTCGAATGATTGACGAAAGCGAACGAGAGCCCAGTATAATATAAATCCACTTACCCGCCCAACGGAATTAAAACTGACACAATTCCGCTCGCAGCGTAACGTAACGTAACGTCGAGCGAATCGAGAGAGAGAGAGAGAGAGAGAGAGAGAGAAAAGCAGCGCATTGTCGCGCACGCAAGCGAGAGCGCATCTCAACCGCACACGCGAATCAAGACGCGCCTACGATATTAGATTAGCGTCTCCATGACGATGCGCTGGAAGGAAACGCGCGCGGCCGTTAGCCGCCAGTGAGCGCCGGGCGGCCGGACACGCGGTGCCTTTTATAAGTAGGCCGATTTTCAAGATGAGCTTGCCGGACGATTGGGGGAGGAGGTGCTTTCGCGAGCGCTGGACGAGGTTGCGCAATGTGGGAGGTTGCGTTGGTGCGAAGTAGAGTTTCCGATTTCGTTCGTCGAATATATATATATGACCCTATAGGGTCTTTGGTGCGCGTTTGGATAAAACGTGTTTTTTGCAGCTGACCGGTGCTAATTGTGCGGGATTTGTTTAAAAGGTAAAGTGAAAAAAGTTAAAGATGCTCGGACGTTACGTGACTGTTAATGAATAAGAGTAGAGAGAGCATCAAAATTTACCCGAATCCAAAGTGAATTTTTGCAAACTTATTGGCATCACTTTAATGGAATATTTTAAATAATATTTAAGTAAGTTTGTTCTCAATAATTTTTTATTTTTTATTTATTAATAAAGCTTCATAATTCGTTTTGTAATGAAGAAGTTCATAAAAGGAATTAAGTCAATAATTGAATAATATTTATATTCAGTATCAGTTCTTCTGGGCTAATGTTTGTAAAATATAAATGTTTTGTCAGTAACATTAAGCGCAGAAACAGATTTTTGCAGTTATTTACAAAACGAAAAAATTTCAAACAGCATCATAACCCTCCCGGAAAACAATGTTTTCAACGCTAAAATGTAAAAAAAAAAAAAATCTCTCATTCACAACACCCCACTGACGCGCGAAAAAATTCGCTTTCGAATCAATTATCCGCGTACAAAAAATTAACTACACTCTATACAGTAAAAAAAAAAATTGCCAAAAAATTCTCGCGGTTTCGCAACCCGTCTGCCTGCATTATATATCCATCCGCAAAAGAAATCCTCCACCAGCGAATCATCGAACTAATTATCCGGGTCACCTCACTTATCGGCTCATTACCAAAATGCCTTTCGCAACGCCGATAAAAAGCCTCTCTGCACCGCGAGGCACGTATACACCTCAATAATCTCCGGGGCTCTGCCATAATCAGTCCAAAGTCTGCTCTCGACAATCGCGCCAAAGCCATCGACAATTAACCAAAAAATCCTCGAAACAAAAGCAACGAGAGAGCCCTTTTACCCGACGGGGGAGACCAATTGAAGGCTCGGCGGTTACGCGTACAATATTCGCGGCTCGATCGCTCAATGGGGATCGATATCGGAGCGGAAAAATGCAGGGAGAGGAAAAGCGCCTCGGCGACATTGACGCGGAAGCCGGTCAAGTGAGCTCGCGGCCTGCTTTGATTAGTTTATATTGCTATAAACGAACGGGCCGCCGCGGCGTGCGTTGTTATGTGCTTTTTTGTCCGCCGCTGCGATTGCAAGCTGCGATATGCAGATGCGAAGCGCGATGCGGATTCTTTAAAGCGCCGAATTCCCGGTGAATTATATTTGGTAGTCGAAGCGGCAGTTGAAATTATGCGATTGAACGCGATTTCTCGGGCTAAGTTTTATCAGTACGAAGTATCTTGAAGTGAAAGTGCAATTTTTCGCGTGGGAAACAAAAATCTCGAAGTTTTTAATTTTGATTGCGAAGAAATATGCAAATATTTAACAAAAAATTGATAACGTCAATTTTATCATCTAAATGCAATTGTTATTTTTCATATCGTCGCTTATGTTTATTGAGAATTTCAAATCATAACTTTAATCGCGAGTAAACATATTTCTGCGATAAATTTAAGGTCAGATAACCATTAAAGAATTGTCATTCCATTTTGCAATTGCACTGTTATTGAGTATCGTACAAAACTTTAGTAGGTCAGAATATTCGACTGCAAAAGGTATAATTTATTTATTATTGCGAGTGCAACGTTGGCCAAAGATATGTTTTATTATTCGTTTAATTGTATTTATTTATTTAATAAATGAAATTGTTAAATTTTGTAAATTTTGGAATTATCAAATGTCTGGGATAAAAAATGCAGACGATAAAAATGAATAATCTGAATGTAAATTATTCTTCTCATGTAACTAAATTAAAACTGAAAAAAATCGAATTAAATTGATTACACGCGCTAAAATAAAATTTCGTCAATAAAACGTATTATCAAATTAAAGACAAATTCTGTTGGACTTAAAATAAAATATTTTATTTAAATAATTTCGTCGTAATTAATTCAATACTTTTGTCTCGGTGTAACCGAAACTATGCCACATTTACATTTATACATTTTCTAATAACGTTAATACAAAACTTCGTTTTTAAGTATCCATTTTAGCATTAAAATAAAATATTTAAAAATTTAAATTATTCATTACAATTTTTTATTTCTAGCAATCGATCGGCATCTCCTGAAACCTTCGCAGAATGTTTTCTTTGCGCGATTCATCGAGTGCCAGTTCATCCGGCACTGACGAGGATTCTTTTGGCTGGTGGATTGGTGTTGAAGTTCAGGTAAGATTTCAATTTAATTCTTCATCATTTTCCATGGCTTCTTTTAAATTTATTCTATATTAATCCCTCTATTGATTATTAATTTTTTTAAATTAAATTATAAGAGACCCTGCTGCGGTTCTTTAACAAAGAGGATTAACATATTTGAGACTATATTATGCATTATTTTATAGTTATTTAAATGCTTTCGTTACATTTTTTCTTCTTGAGTTTAAACTGCTTCGCCCTTAAAATGTACCTCCCGCTTAAAAGTCACCGTATCGCAGCCAGCACCTTTATAGCCCCCCTTTAAATCCAACGAGTCAGTCCCACTTTCTTACCATACCCAAATGCCCCCAGACAGCGGAAACGCCAGCCGTCACCCCGACAGCCTCAGCGAAACCCGCCGCCTCCGTCTCCTCGGACTGCCTGAGCTCCTCGTACTCGGCAGCCTCGAGCAGCGACGACTACGCTCTGCTCCGGGCCAGCCAGCAGCAGCAGCGGCAACGGTGGCAGCCCGTCCCCTCGGAGGACGGCGCCGAGTACATCGAGCTGCGCTCGCTCGGGGAGCTTGAGCCCGACGCCGGGAGTAACGATCGCCGGCCGCTCTGCTACACCCCCGAGAGGCTGATTAGGAGCGAGGATTATCGGATAGTCGCGCCGTCGCCGAGATTCTACCCGACCCTCGCGGACTTATCGACGCGGAGCCGCGTCGCCGGCAGTTTCCCGACTGAGGACCAAGTCGAGGCCGACGGCAAAATTGGTAAGGACGCGCCCCGGTTTCGGGAGTGCGCCCGGAACTAAAGGGGGGGGGGGCTTATATAGTGGGAAACTTCTTCGCGATAAGCGGATTCGCGAGTACACTCCTTGCGGGTTTTGCTGGTCGACTATGAGGATGAGGGATTGTTTGCTTCGGAAGGTTTTTTGAGTGAAACTTTATTTGGGAAGGTTATTAAATTGGGTTGAAAGCAAGGGATAAGAATTTTATAAGTGAGGATTCGAAATTGGTAGAAATTTTCGTATTGAATCAAAATATGCGCTGGCAGCGGGAGTCAGAGGAAATTTAATAAAGTTTATTTATTTTAAGGCTTGATTTTTATATTACATACATTGAATGAAATAGAAAATGTGAATAACAATCTTCGATCGTCATAGAGTCAGATGCAATTTCATTTCATAAAAAAATCAAAAGACAAAAATTTTAAAGCAACTTTAAAGAAACTTAGAAAAATAATATTTCTAAATACCAGAAACCAAGATTTTTGAAAATATATTTATTTAAATTCAGTTTTGAATATTGCTACTTAAAAGATGCATTCGTTCGCATTCATTAATGACAAAAACATAACGAAATGGAAATATTTTCAATAAATTGAACCATCACTCGGCTATGCTTTAAAAAATAGTATAAAGAAGAAATCCAGATAAAGCCTGCGGGCGGATCTCCATTTTGCTCGTTCGGCGTACCTGCAAAAGCAAGAATTTCATTTACCGAAAGATTGGCTCGATATCCCGAATCAATATCGCTGAAATTTTTCGGCGAAAGCTCTTCGAAAATTGTCCGGAAAATTGCAATGAAAAAACAGAATTTTAATTCATTTACATTCATTTTAAATAGACAGCATTAACCATGAAAAGACATTCAAAGCAAGCAACAATAAAACCATCCTCGCCAAATCATTAAACCCGGCAAATTTCCAAAATAAGCCCGCGAACTAAACGTAAAACGACGACGCTCGCCGAGGCGATTTGCAGGCACCGCTCGACTGGCCGCACTGCTGCGCAGCCCCGAACGCCGACCGGCAGCCTGCAAGTGCTGCTGCAGCATCGAGTACGGAGACGGCGAGGTCTACCTGCGCACCGAACCCTCCGCCAATCGCAAGCAGCTGCAGGAGTCGACGGAGTTGGGACTCGGCGTGTCCGTCGACCTCTGGACGTACTCCGGTCGGTGATTTTCGGCTGGTTTCGTATGATTTTATATTTCGGGTTGATAATCATTTTAGTTTTGATTAAAATTTGAAGTATAGATTGTTTATTGTTTAAATATTTCGTGTAAAGATAGTGGGGAAAATATATTAATCAGAAATAAGTATATAGTCTTTCACATATTTTTTTTAAATTAGTTATCACATATAATTAGAATTTATAATAATTTCTGTTAATTACCTATTAAAAAACAATAAAGCAATTATAAATCGTACTGAAATTAAGTTTTTATGATGCAGATTTCAGTTCATGTTGTGACAATAATAGCCAACTGGACGACGATTCCAGTCTAAAAGGAGTAATCAAGAGGGATCGATGGAGCAGTACCACTGGAGAAGATATAGAGACTTATGAGGATGATAAATTGTCGGCGAAATCGACTAGAAGACTTTCTCATGAATTAACTTACGTATCTTTTGAGTACAATCTTGCTGCTCGCGAAAAGCAGGTAATTTTTCATTTTTTTAAACTTAAAAGTTAATTTCCAGGCATTGAATAATAATTTTAATATTACACTTTGTAATATTTAGTTTTAATCATTATACGTATATATATATTTTATATAACCACGAGTAACGCTTTAGTCTGTGAAATTTAGGACTAACATTTATTAATGATTTTTGAGTACTTCATTAAGAGTATTTAAAAGACTAGGCCACGTCTGCTTTTCGAAAACGTCGTAACAAGAGTTATTCTGTTGACAAAAAATTCATATTATATACGAAATCGTACATGCAGACAGGTGAACTGCCCTACTTTAACAAACATGCTTCTGCCAAAAACGAATCGAATCATAGCAAAAGTCAACATTACCCCTTTCTTCGATAATAATCTTTCTCCACGCCAAATTTTAAATCAACTTATCCGCGTCACAAAGTTTCAACTTTATTGAATCATTTTGTTAAAAGTGTATAAACCGCTAATTTACAAACAATTAAAATCCTCACAACAATTTTTGACGATTCTCTTAGAACGAAAACATAGCAGACATAAACGAAGTAGTCTCGATACTGGCAGACCTGGACAGCAACCCGAGTCAAGCGCAAGAATTACTCCTCGAGGACGAGGACAGATTCAGGGACGCTCCACTGTCGAACCACGATAGCCTCGCCAGACTGGCTCTAGCGATAGAGCCCGACGGTAAGGCTCCCGTAGCTCCCAGAGATAGGAGTACAGAAGCTGAACTCGAGCAGCTGCGAGACAAAGTGGAGAGGCTACAGGGCTCGAACAAGGATCTGTACGAGGAAATCATGTCGCTCCGGAGAGACTATTCGGTATGCTGTTTTAAAATTTGAGCGCTTTTTTATGATTTTTAAAATATTTTATTTGCAGTTTCTATTGTTTGTTCAAATCGATACATAATTTTATCACAGCTTTAAATTATTCACATGGATGTATGAATTCGTAGTCGTAAATAATAGTATGCTTATTTGAATTGCAAAACAATTTTTTTTAACTTGAGAAAGTTTTAGAAACTCGCGACTGATTAAAAATTAAATCAGCTTACAACTTGGCTAAATTTTACAATTAAACATAAATTTTCTGTTTCTTCAAGTTAGGTATATACAATTTACATTGCTTAGAGTAATAATCTGTATTTAAGTAAAATTTAATTTCTTTTTAATAAATTGGATTTGTTAAAAGTAAGAGCGTGCGCATTTAATCGATAATAAAATAAAGTTGAAATGACAGAATTATTGTTAATTTCTAGTTTACGTACTATTTTAATACTAATTATGCAAAGTATCTCAGTGATAAGCAAATTTCTAAAGGATAAATAATAATAAGATAAAATTAAAGTGCAATATTAATAAACAGAGGACTTTGTTATATGAATAGTTTATTACATACAATTAATACAAAATTAAACAAAATTAATGAATACGAGTAAAATATGATCCATTTTGAATGGTTATTATGATAAAATATAGCATTCTCTAAATTAAAATTAGTAACATAGTTACAATAAAACTTAACAATATATATAATGTACTTAAAAAATATTAGTATGTAAGATTACTAAAAACTATATAAAATAATTTTAAATTTTGTATAAATAATAAAATTAAAATCTTTACCTTAACAGAAAGATGAATGGAAAATAAACCATTTATCAGAAGATATAAACAAACTTCGCAATGAAGTATACGAACTGAGATACTTGGACGACCTTCTGAAGCTCCTAAAAGGCGAGCTTGAAAGAATCTCTAACCGAAATTGGCCCTTCGCGATAGGACACACTAATCACGGAACTGAAGACATAAACCTCGTTGTTTAAACGTCACGGAAAATCCATTGGATTTTACTTTGTTGAATAATCATTTCCATTCATTATTGTATTCTTTTGTACGTATTTCATGTCGCTTCAAAAATTCAATTCATAATTGTTAAAATGTACCGTCATTTAAAATTTCATTTGTATAGCGCGTACTGTATATTTGTAATAAAGTTCTTGCGTTTTTTTAAACAAGTCTCTTAAATATTCAACAAAAACAAAACTCCGCAGCTGAGCGTGCACTTAAAACAGTACGTCACCGGTGTTAGTCCATCAAAAAGTATTTCTTTTTAATTATACAATATATCTTCATGTATATAAATATAAAATTCTTTTACGTGCTATAACTTATATGTCCAACTTTTATGTACAACATATATATCATCCCTATAAATTTTTACAAATTAACGATTGCAAAACCATTTTAAGTACACTCTCAGGCACCGATTCACCGTAGCTGCTTTAAAAATAACTTTCTGTCCTCAATCAAGTGCAAAGAGTCGAAATGGAGTTGTGGTACACTATCAAGTGTACCTTAACGCTCATGTAACGTCCGTGCGTTGCAAATGCCTGCTGGCGTGTTGTTGCCTAGCAGGGTCCTGAGGATATCCCATGTTTGCACGAAGAAATTCCGTGTGGCGAAACATGTCGTGTGGCGAGGATAAGGTTGGTAATGTTGGAAGCGTTGGTAGCAAACAACTTAACATGCTGGCACTTTCTGAAGAATACAATCCGTTGGTTGGTGGAGCCATGGACGATGGTGGACACGTTACCGAAGACATTGAATGCGCAGGGTTGTTGTTATGGCCGTGATGCCCGTGCCCGTGCCCGTGATGCCCGTGATGATGATCACTGGAACTCAAACTACTAGATCCTGACAGCATGAATGAACCTAACAAACACCATAAAATTGTTATTTTTACATGTCCAGTCAGTGTTCTTTAATTATAATTAAGTATAATTTTAAAAAGATTGCAAGTACAATTATTGAAATTTACCTGGTACACTAAGATTAGATGCATTAGAACTAACTCCTGAGCTCAAATTTAAGGAAGGCATCGTAGTTGAATAATCAGTGGGATGAGACTTTGAATGAGCATTGTCTCTTAACGTTAATGTAGCTCTGGATGGTGATCTAGACGTAAAACCCCTATCCAACTTATCTTTTTTGATACGTATTCCTGATTTACCGCCAGAACCAATTCCAAAATGCAAAAGTTCCAAATGTCTTCTTAAGTTTCGAGATTGACGAATTATTGCACCGCAAAGCGGACAAGTCGCTGGTTGATCAGACAAAGTTTTTGATTTAGAGTTCCAATCGCCTGGAATCAAAATATACGTAATCTACCTAAGGAAGACCACTAGACTTTTCGAATGTGTTATTTTTCTTTTTTTTATTGAAATAGAAATTAAGAAGTTCGCGATTGAAATTGGTAGAAAAAAAACAATTTTGTATAAAGAATCAAAATTTATATTAAATGTATATTTACGCTTTTATTTGCAATGTAAAGTAATTATAGTTACAATTTACATCTTCGCTTATAATAATTAAATAACTGATTTTTTCATAATAGAACACTAATTTCTTTTCGCAAAAAAAATTACAAAGAAATAAGACACTTCATAAAGTTTTAATTATCAACTGATATTAAGAAAAGAGTAAATTTTAAAACATAACATTCTATAATTTTATATTATAATCTATAGTAATATAAATAATAAAGGAGAGTTTATAAAGAAAGAATATTATTTTAAAATTCCTTAGGGCTTCAAACCTCGTTTCATTGTATTTACTTATAATCTATTACGTTAAACAGACTTGCTTAATAGCTAAGTTGGAAGATTTATATACTTAGTCAAAAAACGCTTAGTTTAAACATTCGTTTCAGTTTCTAAAAGACCAATTAAAATGTTCATCAAAGTTACAATCTAAGTTTAGGTGAGTATTTAAAAATGTCCTCAATATTAAGAATTATACAATTCAACCACTCGTATTTACTTCGAAAAGGACTGATAGTTTATCTTTCCGAAGCACAGTCTCGATTTTTGCCACAAATACATAGTATTTACGATATGGGCGATATAGTATCAAATATAAATATGTGTAATGACGTGGCATAAGTACTTAGCTACAAGATGAAATCAGATTTTCAGTCTATGCCTGATTTGCACAAAATCAGAATCTGTTTTCTAAATTAAAGTCGCGATACACCCACAATATTATTGAATGATCTTCGACTTTATCTTGAGCTTGGTTTTCTCCTTTTTTCATCTGGCCACTGTCGGTGATGAAATGTTGCTGTGCGGTGAAACGACGTTTGAACCCTGCGGAGAGGGAGAGGGTAGTGGGCTAGGATTGCACACAATTTGTTCACAACTACTTCCTCCACTTTCCGTACCGCACACAACTGATTGCGCAGGATAACCAGGTATATTTACTTCAGGCTTCACTTCAATAGACATGGAATCTGACGAAGGCATTTGATGGCTTTGATTAGTCGTAAAGCGATACTTGCACGAAGACAGCAAATGTCTACGCAAGTTTCTCGCTTGGCGTAATGTCGAGCCACACAGTGGACAAACTCCTGGACAATCAGAGGCGCCACGGATTTTTGTTGATTGAGTAGATGTCGTCGATGTCGAGGAATTGGTAGGAGCTGAAGTGTGTGCCGAACCACTAGCTCCTGGAGACGTATATGATACATTCTGAATTGCTCCTGGAAACTGTGGTATATGCAGTGGAGAATACGGTTGCATAGGCATCAAATTGTGTAAGTGTGGTTCGGCATCTGGGTCACCAATCAAGGCAGATGGGTTATGCTCCACCACTGGGTGAACCAATTGATGTTGTGGCAGAGGTGAAGAAATATGATGGTTTGCGTGATCCGAGCGTTCCTTTGCTGTTAACAGACACAAACACAATATTACCATGCTGAGGGCTGAACTGACCTTTGCTTTGAAAGATTAGCCACGCCAATTTTGTATTTCTACTAATGTCCAATCAATATCGCAGTTCAACCCATTCGATGGTTGTGCTTGTGTCCGTACTAATTATAAATGCAAGACAAATCCTACTTAAAAGTATATTATATCTTTGCAGCCTCTTGTATTAAAGATGAACAATATGTTGCGGACACAAAACACAATTTTCAATGGATAATTTTATTTAAAATAAAACAAAGAATTAGTAATCTTACCTTCGTCATCAAGGTGACTCCCATCATCACCTTCTTTGTGTCCAAAATCCACTGACCGATTTTCTTCTGAATGTTCATCTAAAGACCTTGTTTCTAAACTGGAATGATATCCCGATCTTCTTGGCCATTTACCTCCACCACCTGAATGCTTCCTCTTCTTCTTACGACGTGAAGGAAGATATGAATCCATTGTATCTCTAACTACAATAGTATCGTTTACCCCTGGTATCGAAGATACTGGCACTTCTTCTCCTTTCTAACAAAAAATAATAACCATAAATTAAATTATGACATATTCTTAAACAATTAGTCTAGTGCTTTTGTTTCACATACCTCTGTCACAATTGTTGGTGGTGTTAGACCGTGAATGCTAAGACACTGCGCTGCCTGCAGCAAAGAAGGCAACTGTGAGGGCTCCACACTTATTTCTCCCCGGTAAACAAATTCCAAAATAGACTCCAAATCATCCGCGGTAATACCTGCTAGCATAACAACTGGATGTTGACATGGTGTACTCTGCAAAAAGATTAAATTTTTAAACTTTTACTGCAGAGCTTCCAATTCAACTAAAATTTGCTGCGTTTACAAAGACCACTAGTTGTTTGACAATCGACACACTACTTAACCTCCACAAATAATCTAACTATGAAATTTGGTCTAGAAGTTATCGACAAGCTTGAGTAATCATTTGCAATGATGAAGGGAAGCAATCAAGCTTAAAACTTCCAACAATAGCGGACCATTCAAGATGAAATGAAGTATTGCACAGAATGACTAATCGAGCAGTTACTTAAAATGCATACAATAGAACAAGTATAAGAAGAATCCTCTACATTTAACAAATCTAGAAGAAAGGGACTCGCTGCAGAGAGAACGATTTTATGAGCCGAGAAACTACGACCTCCAGCTGCCAAAGTAACATCGACCAGATCCCCGTGTCCTCGAAGCAGTTGCACCGCAGAAGCTAGCGACGAACCAAATTCGCCCCAGGACAAACTGTACAGCTGACTAGTGCTACCCATCTGAAAAAAAGAGAGCACATGAACAACAACTCATCGACTCTGCAGCGCGAGACAAAAACCGAGAGAGAGCAAGAGAGAGAGAGAGACAGAGAAAGAGAGCGCGCGCCGCGTTCTTACACACAACGGGAGAGAAAGCCTGGCCTGCTCTCGCCGCGGCGGCGAGAAAAAGGACACGGGGAAATTCCCGAAAAAAAGGGACCGCGTATACGTACACAAAACCTGACTTTGTGTGGGTATGCGTTCTCCTTGAGTGGTGGTCGCGGCAGCGGCGGCAGCGGCGGCGGCGGCGGCGGCGGCGGCGGCGATGGTGGCGGCGGGACGACGCGCAAGCAACGCTCTGTGTGCCTCGGGGCAGCCTCTAAGGGCATTAACCTTAACGAGTTTGAATGAGAAGCACCGCCACGGGAGAGGGAGGGAAATCCGACGACAGGGAGGGAGCGACACTGCAGCGCTGCAGCAGAACGGCAGCAGCAACCTACCAAGATTTTTCTCTCGGACGTCGAAAAAGCGCAGCAGCTGCGAGAGAGACAGAAGAGACACTGCGCCGACACCGAGAGAGGAGAGAAAGAGAGAGAGGGAGGGAGGGAAGAATGCCGTTACGAGCGGCGGCGTCGGACCTCCACACGCACACTCGCACGTACGCCATATTACGAACCCCCGTCGCGCGGCTTCCTTCCCCGCCCACGCTCGCCTAATTAAAACCCCCTCCCCGCATAGCCGGAGCGCAGAAAATCGTTCGCTGCACGACGAGTTATAATACACGAGCCTCCGGCTGGCGTTTTTTCTAACCTAACAAAAAACGAGGGGCCGCTAGCTGCTCTTCCTTCCTCCTTGGGCGGTCCTCCCCCGCTGCGGCTGGATATGTCCCTGGGCACTCGTCGTCCTGGCACCGGCGGCGGAAAACGGCTGAGAACCCGAGGGCACGCCACTCGGCGGCGCGCGCTAAACTACCTACGTCGACTGCAGAGTTGCAGACTGCGGCGGCGGTGGCGGTGGTGCGCGACAGTGGCGCGATCCCCAAGAGCTCTCGGCAGCCGACTGTCGTGTCCCGAGATCGAAGAGAGCCTGCATGGGCTATTCGCACTCACCTCTCAATGCTGCGGTACTCCTCTCGCGCGACGGTGAAAGTCTCTCTCCTTTTCGCCAAGTAGGCTAAATCGCGCTCTCGAGGCTGATTATCCAGGCCAGGTTAAGGAGAGACGCATTGAGCGTGTTCCTCTCTCCGGCTCTCTCCGAGAGACTCTCTCGTTCTCTCTCATTCTCTCCGCTTCTCCGAGAGCCCTCTCTCTTCTCTCTCTCGCTCTCCTCTCTCTCTCCCCCATTATCTATATGTTATATAGCTCCGGGTACGCGTACTGGCGCGAGCGCCGAGAGAGAGAATGAGAGAAACAGAGAGAGAGAGAGATAGAAAGAGAGAGAGAGAGGGAATTCGACGAGGAGAGTTTTTTGCGCTCGGCGACAGCGGGGAGGGAAGGGAAGGCGCGCGCGCGCGCGCCTACATATACGTTCTCTCTCTCTCTCTCGGTGCTCGTTAGCCCGACGTTCGCTCTCTGGCGAGTCGTTCGCGATGCAGCAGAGGTGCGTAACGGGAGAAAAAACGGGATTAACGGATTCGTGCGGAGAGAGAAGCAATCGGCCGTAATGTGTAACGCTTATAAGTGCTATATTCTATTTACTCACACATCTTCGCCGGAGCCAGTAGTCGATGCGCCGCAGAGACTGTGGCTTGGAGAGAGGAGTCGACTCTCTCTTTGCTTGGGCTCCCCTCGCGTCCCTCCACACGGTCAGGCGAAGCCTCTTGGCGAGTGTGCTGCCAACTGTCGGGGAACTGCACTCCGTCGCCTGCCTGTACTCCGCTGCGATTTCGGCTGCTGCTACGGTCTGCTTCTGCACTCCGATGCTTCCTTTTTTTTTTTTTTGTGTATATTTTTCGCGCGCCGTGCACTCTATACGCTACAGTGCGCGCCGCCGCCGCCGACGCCGCCAACATTTTCTTCCATTCGACTCGGTTGTTGCTCTTCTTTTGAAATGCATGAAGAGCGGGGTTCCGGGAGTGGAACCTCTTACCGGAATTGATTTGGCACTGCGGGTGCTGAGGACTTTGAATTCGATAGATTCTTTGGGAGATTCCTTTAAAAAATTATATACTGGTTTCCATTTTGAATTAGCTGCAGAGTTCCTAGAATAATCAAGGGTAATTAGGTTTTGCTAGCGATTGATAGACTTATCAAATTAATAAGCTTGCTAATAACAGATTCCCAAATAATATAGTGATTGAAGGTAATTTAAGGAGTCCGAAAATAATGTAAATTGAAGGTGTTTATTATGTATATTATTGAATAGCTAATAATACTGAAGAATGTCGGTATTTCAAATGCATTAAAGTTCCAAAAATGAATTGGAAATTTTATTTTATTATTCAATGGCCAAAAATTTTTAAAATTTTCACAATTAATTAAAATTAATTAAGGCTTCTTTTAATTTTTAGAGAGCTGGAAAAACCTGCATGTCTGCTCGCTCCTGATATATAGAAGTACGTATAAATTTCGTAGACACAAATTTAAGCAATTTTAAGGCACATTATGGCCTCGAAAAACTTTGCACGTCCAATTATTTCGAAATATACTGAACCTATCGTTAATCTTACCAAGGAAATCCCGCAGCAGACCCGCCCTCGAACTAATCTTATCGAGATTTCGAGAAGGGTGTACAATTTGTTAAAAAAAAAATGCAACTAATCTTGTATCGCTCGAGCTCGAATATGAAATTTTCCTCGGACTTTATGGTGGTCGGCGTCGGCGGTAACCCTTCGATGCAGACATTTGGTCGGCAAATTCGCTACTGCAGTGAGAGCGTGAAACGTGCCGAATGCCGACTCTCGGAACATATCTTTCGTGTGGTATGTCGTGCCGTCCATCTGCTATTTTATTGTTTCATCGAAATATCTTAAATTTTATACTTTTACGCATAATTGCGAGTATTTTTCTATTATTTCGTTTGTTCCGCAAAATAATTAATTCTTTTTGTGGGTTTGAGACGTTGAAAATAAACGTAATAATTTTCTTGCCTGATCGATATTATGGCTTCGACGATTTCATAATTTAGAAATATAAATAGTTAAAATTATGAAAATAAATTGACGTACGATCTCGTATACAACGTTCGTTGCTGTTTGTTTATGTGTTTCTATATTTTACGCCCGGTGCATACTTGCATTATCAGGAGATAAGAATGCAAGCGCATTTTACAGTTCGAGGATAAAAGTTACGAGTCGAGATGGATTAAAATTTCAGCAGGTTTTTATAACGACTGTAAACTTTGGACTTGAAACACAGAATGCTATGTATTTTAAAATTTTAACAAAGTATATAATAAGAAAATTTATAATTTAATGATTTTCATTTTCAAATTATAGAAATAGAACAGTTTTTCAAAGTGTAAATCATCTTTTCATTTTAAAAGAGTATATTTTTATTAGAAGGTCCCACTGAAAAACCACTGATAAGGAATAAATAGAAATTTGATTTATTCTACTTATCTATTTCTCTTACAACACTCGATTAATACACGGTAAAAACTTATAGGCAATTTTTTAAGATTCTGAAATATGTATATATATTTTCTAATATTCTCATGGTAATAATTAAACTTTAGGCCTTTGGTCCTTAATTTTAAATTCGATAATATTAAACATATTCTATTTAAAAATTGCTGTTAAGTAATTTCAGTAAAACATGCATGCAGATTAACGGCTTCTTTGCTTCTGGTATTTATACCCGCAAGATACAGATAAATAACTTGCACATTCAAAAAATAAGATATTTTTCGACGTCGCACTACATTCTCTGATAAGCGTTGTTTCTTTGTTTTGTCCGTTTCATAAGATTATAAGTCGAAGTCTTCATTGTCAGTGTAGATCATCAGTCATAAGGAGAGTATACGACATTTGGGTAATAGATTTTCCTGTAACTCTGGGATATGTTTGCTAATGTTAAAATATGAAGGAAGCTGAGTCCGTTCGGCCTAAAACTTGATTTTTCAAAATTTATGTGCTCTTTTAGCGAAAATCTAAGAAAAATCGATTTTTGTTTAATCATTTATAACTTCTGAACTATCAGCAGTACAATATTTTAACTATTGGCATTCGAAGGTGAAATCAAATCCTATTGATTAAAAAAAATGTTATCAAAAAATCTTTATTTGGTCAAAATTTATAGCTAAATATAAATTTACAATAAAATTAAGCTAAAATTACATAAATTAATTAGCTTCTTTTTATGTTATTTTAATAGCCATTCTTTGTTTGACTGTAACTTTTGAACAAATAAAGATTTTTTGATGAAATTTGTTTCAATCGATAGGATAATTTGATATCATCTTTCGAATGCCAATAGTTATAATACTGTACAGTTAATAGTTGAGAAATTATAAGTGATTAAACAAAAATAGATTTTTCTTAGATTTTTGCTAAAAGAGCATATAACTTTTGAAAAATCAAGCG